>PHWZ01000487.1:0-27377 GCA_004379285.1 Botryotinia calthae
TTAAATCCATTTAATTATTCAATCAAATTAAAACAATATAATTATAGCTTATTTGTAATTAATTTACTATATACCTGAAATACCATAATTTTAACTAGTTTCAAATGCCACTGTGGTATTTGAGGCAAAAAATGCAAAATATTGGGTATTTGAGGTATGAAAATTAATTTTTGTGGTATTTGAGGTAATTACCGTAGAAAATAATAGTACTTATGAGTGCAAAGTAAGCATGAATAAATACCCATTGCTGAGGCCAACCATATGATGGAAATAAAAAAAAGTCTTCAGTACGGAGAACTTTGTATGGTAACATTGATGAAGAGGTGGGTTCTCTCATTTTATGGAAAAGGCAGATAATAATGCGATCTGTCCAGTCGACACTCACTGAACTAGAGTCTGGTCACAGTATTCACTTGATACGGTTTTACGTAAGTTCAAGCATCACTCCGTTGTCAATATGGACTTGTAGCAATGACTTGTGTCTTTTAAAATGGAAAGAAGTGGATATATTTTTCAGAAAAGTGTGTGGGTCCCGATTTTTGTCATTATGTTATAACATATATTGAATACTAGTTGAATAGTTTGTATTTGACATCTAAATTCCTATAAGAATTTTAAACCTTCGATCAAAATATCGTAAATTAGGTGACACTTTTTACAGGTTCACCTTGGGCCGAATCAATCTTGGAAGGTATGTCTCCGGGGATACTGCTAGGAGTTTTCTCGCGCTCTTCTGGCTTCCTTCCCCATACAACATATATCTTATTATAGGCGTGAAAGTTTTGATTCGGAATAGATTTTCGAACGTTCACCAAATATACCTTAAGGTCATTCTCATTAGCCAACTGAAATGTGAAAAGGCTTTAAGTGAAGTGGACTAACCTCAATTTGTTCTTGCTTCCAATTTAAAATTCGAGAAAACAAAGCCATACTAAAGCTTGATAAACATGCAAGCCAATTCTCTTCGGACATCTCCCCAAGGTTATGTAAGTGCTTGTCTTTGGACCAAGGGTTGATTGGCAATATAAACACCTTTTCCTGCACGTCCACAAATCCAGCTGCTTCGTACCAGCTCTTGAGGTTTTTGGCTATATTCATCGATCTGCCGGCTTTATTTGCCGCTTTTTCGATGAATCCAATCCACTCTAAGAATGGCCAGGTTTCAGTCATCGATTTATCGTCACAATATGGAGTGAATAAAATTTCTTGACTCTCCATATAGCCTCCTGGTTTCGTGTAGTGAAACCCTCTTTTTATGATGGCTTCGAAATCCTTGAAGCACCCTAGTAACACACGAGTATGGATATAATCAAAGTGATTGGGTGGCAGTATCCAATCGTCATCGCTAGCATCATCGATATAGAAATGGACGTTCTCTGGGACAGATTCTGGTTGGATTGGAGAGAGATCAGTTGCTTGAACCTCTGCCTTTGGGAAGGTATCGCCCATTTGGATTGCCCATTGACCTGTACCAGTACCAATATCGAGAATGTAACGAGGATCGGACAGAGGAGCGAAGAAGTTGCGGCCTGAAAAGGCACATTTTAGCATATCGAATTGTGCTTCAAGTCTGTCTTGTTCGTTAACGTCATTTGGGAAGTGGTATGCTAGCAAGCTAGTTAGCTATTGACGAGAAAAACCAAATTGGACATCAGTACTTCCTGGACGATAGCCATGATATGTTCTGCCATTCTCCTCTGGGAAATCCACAACACTACTTGTCAAAGATTTAGATGATGACCTGGATACAAAGAAGTTAGTATTCTCGGCCTTATTACAGCAGGGAAGTTCACACTAAGCTATCGTTGGACTCAGGAGTTTCGGGTGACAGTTTATCGGGCTCAGGGTGGGAATCTGCGTTCATATCTACACCTGAGGACTTACAGCCTAGCTGTGCCTCGGCATCCTCTATATGTTGTGGCTGAGTTGCTGTTTGGGAAAGAGCGCATTGTCCAGGTTCTTGACACTTAGACATGTTTGTGCGTGGCGAGAAGATTCAATTGTGAGAGATGCAAAAGTGCGGACCCAAATCTTCGGGTTCGTTAATTATATTTCGTATGTTTGATTCTATGGAAAGACATTTTGTGGATATTTCGTATGGCTGCTGAGTGCTTGTTTCGCCTGCAAGTAGGCATGACTAGCGCAGCCGACTGCGAGTTCGCATTTTCTTGCTGGTTGAAATTCTCCACGCTCAACTATCTATAATGATAGGCTAAAGCAAAGCTAGCATAAGACAGCATGGCAATTTGCCCGCTGCTTCTCGAGAACCGTGTTATACATGTTGGTGGTCTTGTAGCCCTACTTCATATATCTCATTCGCGAATCTAAATTCCGCCATGGTGGTCTGACTCAATGCCGGAAGTCAATTCAACCTTCGGAGTCCATGTGTTGGGGTACGTTAGCCAGATGTATGGGAGCCCAGCCTACTGGTTGGTATTTCACTTGTAATTGCATGCAGCTTGGCGTACGGAACTCGTGCCAGCTACGGATAAATGCATTCAGCCTGGACCAACAAATTGTTGGAGCTGCAACATTTATGTAATGGGCCACGACACTAGTATTAAGTTGTCCGCACTTTGTAGCCTCCCGAATATTTGCAATAGTGATAAATAATATGCATAATATCGAATGAGGAACTGGTTTCCAACAACAAGCATTCACTTCCGTTTGATGATCATGCGAATACCCGCCTGAGTTCAACTAGGATTCATACCTGAATGGCCAGATCAGGAAGATCCATCACCCGACGACATGGCAATGGGAGCCGAGACCTACATGCTTGCTGTCTTGCTAGTCATACATAAAGAGTTGTATAACCACTCGTGTTTGATTCCGACCCAGTCCAGGTCCCGATCTTGCGGGAGGAAGTATCCTTTGTGCAAAGTGAGGAAGGTTACCCCCGACTCCTCGGAGCCTTTTCATCTACCGATACATATCAGTAGCTTTCTCTTGTCATTGATTGTTACTGAGGGGATTTGAAAATGGACACAGAAGGATGGCACGCGCCAGAGTTTCGTTGCAGGACACATAATGCAACATCTCGAACAATCCTCATTTGGTTCCAATGTTGTGAATGCCTAACAGCTTTCAAATAATTCGTAAGTCACATTTATATTCAAATTATAAACCACTCCAAATTTTGATGATGCGATAGAATTAAGCTCAAGGCATGAATGTGACGATGGTGGTGTGCTCCGTAGGTTGAGACGTTCCATACATGTGTGGCGCAACAATGTGGCTGCACACGGTGTGGCATCAAATTACTCCACCTGAAAAGAGGGGCAACTGGGAATTTGACCTAAAATGGAAATCTGCACATGTTGAGGCAGGAGTTTGCGATCAACAACCGAAAAAGTCATGAGATAGCTTGTTGTTAACAGTGGCTATATAAACCTCATGGTGTCGCTTCAGAATCTTAGTTGTGTAATGTGATACAACTTTTCAACGCTCAATCCCACCAACGCATCTTACTACCTCCCACTATCTTTCATTTCACAATGGCATTCTCGGTTGCATCATCATACGACAAGCTTCGATTGCTCCTTCATGAAACCTCGAATGATACTTTGCCCGCACCCCATGCCATCGCAGTAGCCACGCAGTCCGTCGCCACAAATCTCCCTACGATTGGGCTCGGGGAAGAAGCCACTGCAGCACATCTTCTTTCAGATATAACCCCTGGCTTCAATGGACCGAAAACCTCATCTAACTATTATGGGTTTGTCACTGGGGGTATCTTCCCAATCGCAGAAGTCGCTGACAATATTGTCACCGCTTTCGATCAGAATGTTCAAGTGCATTTACCAGATCAAAGCGTCAGTACTATTGTCGAAGACAAGGCCTTGGGAATGCTTGCAGATCTGTTGAATCTTGGAGACGGTTGGGATGGGCGGACTTTTACTACCGGGGCTACCGGGGCAAACACTCTTGGACTGGCATGTGGACGGGAAGCTATAATTTCTCGACGGCTCGAAAAGAAGGGAGAGAGCAGAGGCGTTGGAGAATTGGGTTTACTTATGGCCTGTAATAAAGCGGGAGTTGCAGAGATTCAGGTTCTAACTGCCATGGCTCATAGCTCTATATACAAATCTGCAAGTATTGTTGGGCTCGGACGAGCTTGTGTTAAGGATATTGGGACCAGTCCATCCGAGCCATGGAAAATTGACATGCTTCTACTAGAAAAGGAGTTGGCCAGAGAGAAAGATGGGGTGGCTAGCATCGTGTCATTAAGTTCTGGAGAGGTTAATACTGGAAGATTTGCAACTGATGGAAGGGAAGAAATGCAGAAAGTCCGTGAACTTTGCGATCGCTATGGCGCTTGGCTACATGTCGATGGAGGTACGTTGAAAACCTATGGTCGTTTCTGCATCTACAACTGACAAGCCTCCAGCCTTTGGAATCTTTGCTCAGAGTCTTCCAAATACTTCGGAATTTACCTCTCTGAAAAGTGTATCCGCAGGTATTCAATTAGCGGATTCAATAACAGGGGATGGTCATAAAATGCTTAATGTGGTATGCTATACAACCCTCATTCATTAAGCTGATTCTTTTGAATCCTCCTGGCTAACATGTATCTAGCCTTATGATTGCGGCTTTTTCTTCACAAAGTCGGTGTCAGTACTGTCATCCGTATTTCAAAATCCGAATGCAGCATATCTCTCATCTGGACCATCAAGCATTCCATCACCTTTAAATATTGGTCTTGAGAATTCACGCCGTTTCAGAGCACTTCCAGTCTATGCCGTGCTATTAGCGTACGGCCGTGAAGGCTTGAGTGAGATGTTTGCTCGTCAAGTCAGATTAGCAAGGGGAATCTCAAAGTTTTTGGATGCACATGTGGGATACGAACTCCTTGCAAAAAGCAAGTTGGAAAATGAAAATGTGATTGAGAATACTCACATCATAGTTATCTTCCGAGCAAAAAATGACAGCACCAACAATGAATTGGTTAAAAGAATTAATGCAACAAGAAAAATGTATGTGTCGGGGACAAAATGGGAAGGGAGACCAGCCTGTAGATTCGCAATCAGCACGTGGAAAGTCGAAGTGGAAAAGGATCTACAACTTATCCAAAGCATTCTAGATGATATCCTCCGGGATCAGCATTAATAGCTCCAATAAATCTCCCTTATATGCCCCAGTCTCCTTCTAATTGTTAAAAGAATCTGTGGGCTCCCACTTCCTCCCACCACGACTATCGAACATTCACACATCTGAGATTCGAGGACTGAACTCGCCTGTTGTACGAACCTCCATGGAGTGGATTATGAGTCCCGTGGTAAATGGGAGATCTCAAATTGATATGCAAAACTATTTCAGGTAATGCAGCTGTATTGTCTCAAGTCTCTGAACGATACAACTAAACTGCTGTTGCATTTGCTGCTGAAAACGAAGCTATGGTATTTAGCTGCTTTAAAATGAAAACATTATCTTTACTAAAACAACAGCGCTGAACTATTTGTCTGTACAAACTTTGCAGCTGATCTTTGGTTTCTTCTCAAATCTCAAATTTCTCAAATCAAGAATCATTCATACTCCTTTACTCTCATCACGCCCATACTTCTTCAGATATTCATCCTTTAACCCCGCAAAGTTAATTGCCATAAACGGAGCAAATAAATCCTTAAACCAACCTCTTCGATGACTTTTCAATCCCAAGTCTTGTAGAAGACTGTCACAATACCCCACCAACTCGAAAGTCATATTGTTTCCCTCATCTCCGCTACTTAAGTATCTTCTGCTATTCCATGCTGTGAATAGTGCCACTTCATTTTGCTGTTATTGGCTTGGCGGGAGAGCTAGTTTGCCATCTAGATATGCGGTCGCCCACATAGATTGGCATTGTACGACCGGGAAATAGTCTCCTACGCCTACTTGTCCGATGAATACGATGGAATTGTCTTTAACCTCTGAATCCGATGTAGGGAGAGGTATGATATGTTTGTAAAGACGATATGGGGTATGAGTGACAGGACGACGGTAATGCGGGGGTGGATCTGCAAGTTGCGGAAATCTCGAGACGACTTTCTGGTCTGCTTCTGACGAAATTCTCTTCCAATTATCTTGATATTCTTCACTCTAGGAAGATGGGAGGTGAGGAAGACCGAGCGATGTTTTTTGGTCCTCGGTAAAAAATTGAAGAGATGGTACTCAGCCAGTACCGCAAAGTATAGCATCTGCTAGAACTTCATCACCGTCCTTTAAAAGAATTTTGTGCTCTTCGATACTTGCAATGTCGGCACAATAGATCCGAACGTGTCCAGCAATAGTATCAAAGAAATCGACTTGATTCAGTAAGCCCCCAGTACAATTTTGCCAAAAAATCCTGTTCTTAAGTTAGCCGGTTGCCAACACAGGATTCGGTGCATGGTTCTTACGGGGATTGAGGATTCAAATTCTCAAATCCTTGAAGACTTTTTCTTCCCTTGAAATCTGCATCTTTCGTTTCATTATCAACCGCACCCCAAAATGCATTCATCATTTTGACTCCATACTTTGTCGAATGCAAAAACCACGTCCACCATGAATTTCCATTCAGGAAAGAAGGTACGAATGTGGCAACAATGTGTGTCAGTCTGACTTCGAAAGCGTTCTTGTAGGGGCCCCTTCCTTTCGGTGAAAGAAGAAATCCAGGTCCATTTGTATCAGAAGCCTTGATGATCCATGATACAGTCTTGCCTGCTTTGACACCTGAGTACACCATATCAGCGGGAGGTGCTCTGATTGTTTCGGCAGCTTAATCACTTTTCCAAAACGAGCTTCTCAATATCATTCCTCAAACCAATCCATCAATCATTCCTACCAACTGAAGAATTCGATAATCGCTTTGGTTTTCGAGATTCGCATCGTTTTATCCAGGTATGGTGATAGATGTGATCGTACTAAACCGTCACAGTCAATAGATTGTCTTCACCATAAGCGAAAAGTGCAGGGGCCAAAAAAATTAGGCCGCCACGCTCGCGATCAACGTCAGCCTCAAGGTGACTGATTCGTTTATATTCCGTGACTCATCATATAATTGCTGGAATATGATTCAGGTATATAAATACTGTTTGCTATATTTATATTGGAAGTCCATGATATAATAGAGATACTGGTGAAGAAAATTCCCACCGGATTGGAACTTCAGTACTCATCTTATATCGAGTCACGAAAATCACTACCCGCGAAACAATAATCTCATCGCTTTTTTGTAATCTTACATTCCACAATTCCGAACGCAAAAGTTAAGAAAGACTACACATTAATATTCATCATATAAAACATCACCCCCTTTCACAATGACGACTTCACAATCACAATCACAACTCGAAGTACTCTCCGCAGAACTCAAATTACAAGTCCTTTATTCACTCCCAAGTGTTTCCTCTCTCAATGCCCTGACCCACTCATCACCCCACTTCTTCAACGTATACCACGACAGAGAACAAGCACAAATTCTCGCACAAGTATTAGAGAACGAGCTCGGGCGCGAAGTTCTAAAAGATGTATGGTATGTAATTAGAGCAGCTCGACACATAAAGCTGCGCGGCGTTGGTCCTTTTGGTGACAAATTGGAATACAAATCACGAAAGATATTATCAGAACTATTAAGAAGTGGGAAAGGACTGGATAAGAGTGAGCTGGGTATCACACTTGATGATATGATCTGGTTTTCCAAGAAGCTGCCCGCACTCCAGGAAGTATCAATAGCGTTCTTTGAAAACACAATAGGAAACCATCCAATTACTGGAGAGCGTATCCCCTCATCATCTCCCTCAGCCAAGTCTCCTTCCACTAGAGAACTCTCTCGCATTCAACGCGCTGTTCTCCGAATAGAGGCTTTTACTTATATATTCTCGTTGGAAGATGAATATTCTCTAAGATCGAAATACAGACACCCTGAAGATCTGAATGGTCCATTCAGGAGGCAAGGATACAATCGTATTCACAGACATGACTGGGTACGACGCCATCATTCGTTATGTCTATCCGATGAGCAGCAAGTCCTATTCTTGAATAGATATGAGGAATGGGAAATCGAAGAAATGATTTGCGTGCGAGATTGGTATCGTAGGGAATACGATGCTCTATATAAGCAATATCCGAAAGAATGGAAAGACGTGTGGATCTATCAAGAATGGATAGATGGAGATCCAAGTCTCACCTTTGAGGAGGTTTCTCATAGTAAGTACGTCAGAGTAAAGTATTGGAGAGATTGGGAAAATATAAGTGAATTGTGCATGAGAAAGGGGTTTGAGTTGTTGGCCGAAGTAAAACGCAAGGAAACTGGAAAGGAAAAAGTCAACGTAATATTCAGTGCTATAGACAGTAATGCGATCTACTTCATTGACGTAGACGACTTTCTGTCGATGACATTGGAAGATTGGCAAATAATGAGGACCGAGGATGCAACGGGAAAAGACATCTACATCCAAACTTTGCAGAACTATTTAGAAGGACAGGCTGCATGGGACGAGTCAGGATACAATGCAGCATGGTGTTGGGTGCGTAGACAATGGGAGAGAGACGATGAGAAGTGGGACCAGACAGGAAATTGTTTGAGAAGCTGGGGATACGTGATGTGGGACGCTTGGAGATTAGACGCTCTGGGAATTCTTAGTTGTGATGTCGATGAACTTGAGATGCATGGACCAAAGAAGTTTGGTGGACATTTATTATCGGAGTATGTGATCGGGCGAGATGATGACTAGAGTTTAAGGAAGTAATACCTAATTTTTATATATACTAACAAACACCCAATTTATTTTCGTTGCTAGTAAGGGCTTCAAAGTTATTGATATACAACTGCAACCTACGATGCGATTCTATTTCCATGATTCGCATACAGAAAACTACTCATAACATCAGTCCTTCAATCTTAATCCAGAACTCAACACTAGCAATGACATTAACAATTATTACACTCCGCATCTATCCATACCATCTATCCATCTCACAAATCTTCAAACCCAAACCAAAAACCAATAATCCAGTATCAAAAAACCAATATCCCATCAGAATTCAAATCTTCCCATCAACATTAACCCAAAAAGTATTCAAGAAACCAACCATCATTGTTTATCATCACAGAGCACTTTGTAAAACAGAACACATATATATACATAAACACACGCATAAACAACCATACAAAAATCCAAACACTGCCCATCCACCCCACCAAATCACAATATCATACGAATACAAATACAAACTCCAAACTCCACTCCCAAAGCATCCCAACCCCCAATTCGAAACTCAAAATCTAAATAGAAACCACAATATCTATCTATCCAATTCAAATCGAAGCAAAGCAAAGCAAAGCAAACAAACCAGATATCGATATCTGTGTAACAAAACATATCTCCCTCCTCTCCTCTCCCATTTCTATCTCTTCACCCTTAAAAATCCCAACTATATCATGTATGAATTGTGAGATTGTGGGATTGTGGGATTGTCTAATTGTTAGATATATGTATGTATACACACCAAAGTTTAAACAACCAATTTTTTCCAATCTCAATCTCAATCCTCACATCCCCTCCTATCCCCTTCCTCCAAAAAATCATACACCACTACCTCCTAGCCTCTCCCCTCCTCAAAAGCACAATAATAAAATCCAATTTCCAACTTCCAATTTCCAACTATCAAAATCAAAATCAAATATTGGAGAGCGAGGACTCTCGCCAGTGTTTCGGAGCGTAACATTTTCTTTGTTTTATCAATTCTTTATATAATCGAACTTTTATGTATCAATTTACATATCGATTCTTAGGTTTTAAAAAAGTATATATATTTACACCATAGAAAAGTTCCGTAAAATCCAACGCATAAGTTTCTTCCGCTAACGCTCCGAAATATTAAAACTCTCAACAATCCAACCACCACAAAACCCACTCTCCTGCAAATCCCCATTCTCATTCCCAATCCAAAATCCTAAATTTATCCCCATTCAATTCTCATTATCATCTTTCATCTTTCATTTCTTCATTATCAAGACCAACAAACAGACAGACGGGTAGATAGATAGAAATTACATCATCCCATCTCATCTCATCCCACCACTTCACTTCACGTTACCTCCCATCCTTTAAATCACATATATTTATAACCCCTATATATACTTACCGTCCCCATACACACACATCTCCCTCTTCCCTCTTCCCTCTTCCCTCTTCCCTCTTCCCTCTTCCCACTAGTCCAGTCTAGTCCAGCCCAGTTCAATTCAGAACTCAATATATCAAGATAAGCTAACTACAAGGCAGCAAGCAACCAATCACAATACGTCTCCGAATCAGTTTTGAAAAAAAAATTATTTGAACCAGCAATTCATTCAGCAAGTAAGTTGCTCATCTATCCACCCATCCACACATTAAATGTTTAGGGGGTTAGGGTTTCTTATATCTACAATTCTTCACTACCATACGTCATGTATCCATCCGTCCACTCACTCGATACACTGAACCACCATCTTCCACTTCCACTACCACTTCCACTCCCACCCCAATCAACAAATGAAAAACTCCTCCCAATCCATCCATCCCAAGCCATTCCAGATCCCATCTTTGAAGACTAGCACAAAAACACCACAGATATTCCCCATCCATCAATCCACCAAATCAATCAATCCATTCCATCCTCCCATATGATTAGGAATTCATGAAATGCCTCCAACTCCCTTATTAAAAGACAAAAAACATCTCTAACCTCATGTGCACTAATATTTGAGCACCTAGGCATGTAGAAAACAAAAGAAAGTAAAAAACAAAGTAAAAGCCTTCGAAAAGGAATATAGTTAATACAAAGCAACCAAAATCTGGTTAAGCTTATAGCAAGCAAGAATAGATACTATTTATCTTTGTAAACAAATCCATATGCTTGCCTATCAACTCGCAAAAAAAGACATAAGTAAAAAGTAAATAAGAGTCGCCTTCTTTTTTCTTTCATGATAATCTTGACATGATAATCGTTCAATAACTTAATCAGTGATCCCACCAAATATTATCTTTCTTCTTTTTTGATTTTGATGTTGTGTGTTTTAGATGCTGTGGGTCTCGTGAATGTGTAAAATGAGCGGGAAACTCATGTGTCAAAGAATAATATATACAAGAATTGTAAAGGTCGTAAGGCTAGGAAGGCAAATCGTGAATCGTAGAGGTAGTAGGTCGTAAACTAGAGGTAGATATCGCTTGGTACGCCGTTGATATCCTGGGAACGCCGTAAACACATGATCAAATTTAAACTAATGTGAATCCAAATCCCGTCAAGTCCTATCCAGGATTGAGCGAGCACTTGGCGATAATGTAAACAGCGAATGCTCGCAGCAAAATCTTGAAAGATTTTAAACATCCATCATCTCAGCATCATCTAAGACTTCATCTGCTGGTCCCCAGTTTCCTTCAAAAACAGTGGCACCAGCACGACGCCTATTGCTAACCCATTGAAGGCCCGGTGATTCAAGCACTTCATGAATCAAAGGTCGATCTTGAGGACGTGGTGAGATCATCCATCGAACAAGTTTATCAAGTGTACATTCATGGTTAGGATCTCTCATGAATTCTGGGGCTTGTTCAAGTTCACCTCGTCTAGAAGAACCGAACAAGTTGCTTGGGTCGTGAGCGAATGATCTGGATGATGAAGTGAATCGTTTCCGGCTAGCAGCAATTGGTGAACCAAAGTCGGCTTCAAGTTCGTCATCGCTGGTCATGGAATCATCGCTAGGTACGATGGGGATACCATTGGCATCACGGGGCATGCTACTTGCTTCACTCCAAGTAAGACTTGGAGCTTCACTCATGTCACCGGATCTTAGACGTTGCCAAGATACTCCGTTGTCGGGCAGGTATACGTTGGTAGCGATTTCGAAAATGACCATACCAAGAGCGAAAACATCTGCTGGTTTGTCGTATTGCCCAAGGAGGATCTCGGGTCCAATATATTCACGATCTCCTTCACCTTCAATCGCATCAGAAGCAGGCCATGACGTTGCCATACCAAAATCTCCAATCTTCAAGACACCCTCAAAAGTAATCATGATGTTGGCGGGTTTGATATCCAGATGAATGAAGCCAGAATCATGAATGTGTTTGAGGCCCTATGAAATGTTAGTTGAATGTGACAAACTTCGATAAGTATTTAACTTGCCTGTCCGATTTCAAGTAAAATCTTCCAGATTCTGAAATCATCTACTCTGCCCTTTCGACCATTTTGGGAAAGGAATATATCAAGACTACCTTCTTCACAATACTCTGTTTGAATGTACAAGTAATTCTTCTCTTCCCAGAAGTCGACGTAATGAATGACATTGTCAGCCTGACCAAGTGCCCTGATAACCTCAACTTCTTTGAGCTTCCTTGATCGATCCTTGAAACCTTGATATGGTTGTTTTGATTTCTTGACAGCAAAGACACGGTCTGGTGTAGGTGTCGGGGGTGTCCTACCAGTCATTGGGGAATCGACCGAATCACCAAACATGAATGTTGAAGCCTTTTGCGCACTTTGAGTGACTTTGTATACTTGAGAAAATTCTCCTGTGCCGATCATCTCGATTTTGTTGAATCGTGATACGAGGGACTCATCCACATCTCGGGGTGGGAAACTAGCAATTGGGGTGGTGCTATTTTTACCGAAATAATCTCGACCGGTAGTTGGTGTAGCTGGAGGTGGAGCAACGGGAGCGCTGTTGGCCCCTAGGTGAGCTTGACCATCTCTGTGGTTGGAGATGGAAAGGCTACTGGGATCGGGGAACAACATATTGTCGTGAGGTGTACAAGGTGACAACCTCTCGATGAAATCTACACGCTCCAATGGACTTGCTGGAGCCACGTGACTAATTTTAGCAAAACCGGGCTTTCTTGAAGGACTCAAAAAGGAAGTAGTAAGAGATTTAGCCATCAACGGCGAAGGAGATTGTAGGCCCCGCAATGCTCGGGACCTGGAAAAGGATGGTACAGAAATGGAAGTACTGAAAGAAAGTCCGGCAGTGACAGGTGTTGGAGAGTCGTTGATATCCATGGATGTATCACTGTCTCCTTCTTCCTGCTCGCCTGGACTGGTAGAGAGGTTCAACTTACTGCTTGATCTTGGTATTTTTCCTAAGCTAAAACCACCCACGGCAGATGTTGAGGCGGGCATCGATCGATGACTTGTGGGACTACCGTTTTGAAAATGAGAGAAGCTTGAAGCTTGTTTCGTTGGAGTTGGTGGCAAGTCAAAGTCACTGATTTGGCTGTCGGTCTTGAAGTCTGGGGATCCAGCGTCATCTCCGTCGATACTCAGAAAGCTACCTCGTCTGGTCAAACCTCGTGGCTGGCCGAAACCACTTCCGAAGACCCCGCTGCCCTTTCCAAAGGTACCGATAGTCGGTACTCCATGGGGATTGAAAGGAGTGGATGGGGTACCAAATGAATGGCGGATTTGTCTAGCCTTTGCGATGGCACTAGTTGGAACTGCGGCTGGGTAAGTACCGAAAATGTTGTTCTGCTTTTTGCATGGGGTATCTGGAACGTTTGACTTGGTGTTTCCACGAAGCATCTGGACTTCTTCGGGTCTTCTGTTGACCTTTGAAATAAGACCTGTAGACATGAAAGCAGAAGGTAATGGTTTGACGGATTTGAAGTTTTTGGGGGTCGAGAAGTCATCAGGCGCATCCAAGTTGAACGGTCTTAGAGCTCCAGCTGGTAAAGATTTCGAGAAATCAATCTTAGGTTTTTGGCTACCACCAAAGTTGACGGGAACATGCTGAACAGGTGAATCCTCGGCGATGCTCGAGTTAGAAGAGGAGGTCGTCATGGTTCGTGAGAGTGGGTGAGGTTGATGAGTATGGTGTTGGGTAGGTTGTTGTGATTGATTCATCATATGCATCGAAGCATTTGGAAGGTTACCTTGGTGGCTGAACGGACTATCGCGGCCCAGGGGTGCAACAAATTGATCCAATGACAATCTTGGACGATTCTTTTGCTTACTGGGACTAACAATATCCTGATTCGCAATTGCAAAAGGTTGTTGTTGTGCAGATTGTTGCGCAGCCAGAAGCTGAGCAGCATGTCTTCGACCCCAGGAAGTCTTCTCGCCATTTCTCTGAAGTAATGTCGATTTGCGTAAAGAGGAGGAACGTCGAGGGGTGGAGGTGAAAGGAGATGCGGTATTTTCCGAACCAACAACTGTGGCTGATAATTCATATTCGTGGTTTAAATCGCTGTGAATATCAAATTTTGTTGGAGAAGGTGGTGCCGGTGGCTGTTCAAAGATATTTGCATCATGACCAAAGTTGGCAGAAGCGTGAACACTTCTGCGCTTTGCGACTGGACTTCCGAGGGTCGCTTGTTCCAGATTCATGACAGGGTCGCTGCGCTTCAGGGGACTTGGAGTGGATGCACTACAATCACTAGCTCCGTCACCGCCTAATCTCAATAATGCCTGGTTGGCCGGCGCATTGGCATCCAGGTTCAATTGCATTCTCGGGAGTTTCTCGAGGGCCTTTCTCTCCGCCGGACTGCTGCCTCCAAAATTTTCTTGTCCACCCATGTAACCCAGAGGCGTTGGAGTCGCGTTACCCGTATCAATTGTTTGGCTCAATGCCCGCTTCATAGGACTTCTGGGGGAGGTTCGTAGGCGGGTACCCTGTCGAGGAGGGGCAGTCTTGGCTCGCGACGAGGATCGAAGTGCCAATCTTGCGCTTGGAGGAAATGGCACAGCGAGTGGCGATGGAGTATGTGGTGTATTTGTGCTTGCGAATAACGCAGGATATGAAGATGCGCGCTTGGATGGTGACACTGGAGATGGCGACAGTGGAGATTTTGGAGATAAACTTGGAGATTTAGTGACCAGTCGGAACTTGGATGGCGAGCGCGATAACGAACGTCTTAGCGATCTGACTGCTGAGGTAACATCGACATGGTGAGCATGTGTGGGTGATGGCAGAGTGAGAGTGCCTCCGCCGCTATTGGAGTACGACATGATGTTTGTTGGAATGTCGCGGCTTAACAATTTAAGATGAGCGATCTTCTTTTTTGGCGCTGGATTCGGAAATTATCTGTCTTGCGACATTCGTTACAGAAAATGAATATGTCTTTTCTTTTCGTTCTAAGGTGAAATGGTGTTGCGTCGTCTTGTCGCAAAGTCGCTTCTCGAGGGAACAGGATTTGAATGAAACGAAGCAGTTAATACAGAGATCTTTTATGTTGCCGGTAGTTGTGAATGCTCGACAGAATAGAGTACAAGTTGAGGAAAGAAAGAATCAACAAGTATTGACCAAAACGGGTAGTTTATTGGAAATCGATCGGAATGTAGACTGTACAGGTAATAGAAACAATTCGAGGAATGTCGTAGAAAGAGGAGAGTGGTGGCGTGAGAGGAGAGAAGAGAAGGGAGGTCTTGTGGATTCGAAATAGGTTGGTTGTTCGGTGGGAGGGTTCGAGAATAAGGAGGATGTATATTACAGAAGGTAGTTGCGACGATGAATATATTCCGAAGTTCGTTGTTGAAGTAAAAGAAAAGGAAGGAAGTCTTCACGTCATAATTTGGAAGTCCTTCTTTCTTTCCCCCTTTCAAGAAGAAATCGCGAAATGGAATGGAATGTACAGTGGAAACGACTGTAGATTGTGGACGGTAGACTCCTGTACTGTAAAGCGTAGGCGTAGACGTAGACCGTAGGTGCTTGAGTTGACTTGAATTCGAGTTTTGATGTTTCTGTTGGTTTGTCGGGATTTGGCGTTGGTTGACTTTAAGATCGATCAATGAGTGGGCGGGTAATGACTTGTCGCAAAAGTACCTACCCTAATAGGTATTACTAGTACTAGTTCCTGGTACTAGGGAATAGTGTCGAAATGTCTTCTTTCTGTCTTTCGTTCTTTCTGTCTTTCTGGCTCTGGGTGCTCGGTCTTTTGACAATAGAAACCCAGTTTCGTATTGACGATGTTGCAAGTGGGAGATGGAGATGGAGATGGAGGTGGAGGTGGCGAGGTAGATAGAGAGGAAGACGAGGACGACGCCGGGTGATATTACTCGAAATGGGAAGGATAAAGGATTTCTAAAGTCGTTTATTTTAGAATATTTAATTGCGAGATGTGATATGAAAGGAATTATTGTATGTGAAGAGGAATTATGTGGAAAGAATTAAGTGTGTGTGTGTGTATTGTGTATTATAATCATGGATCTATTAGTATACCAAGTGGTAGGATTGTATGGTATGTATGGTATGGTATGTATGGTATGGTATGTATGGTATGGTATGTATGGTATGGTATGTATGGTATGGTATGTATGGTACGGTATGTATGGTATTGTATGTATGGTATGGCATGTATGGTATGTATGATTTATTAGTATCTGATGGATGGATGGTTGACATTGAACGATGGGGGAAACAAAATGGGACGAAATGGGACAAAATGGGGGCGGAGTGCTATTCTATTCCCCCCAGTGGAAAAAAAGATTGTTTACTCAAGAACGCGTCTTTTCTTCATTTTTCTTCTTTTACCCGTTTTTCGCTTATCCTGGACGCGTCTAAGACAAAAGTTGATAGGTGCTAGGTGCCTCGGGTGTCTAGGTACTGTACCGTCCTTGTACTATCCTCGTCCTATCCTCGTCCTATCCTCGTCCTATCCTCGTCCTATCCTTTGGGTATTTGCCTATCTAGGTAACACTTTATCACTCCTGGGTACTAATCAGCAGCTAAGGTTGCTTGTGTTGTGTGTTGTGTGTTGAAGAAACATTCACATTGACCACTTCCCCTCCACCAGCTCTTCCCATTTTCATCCCATCTATCTTCTGTTGTCCACCTAAGAAAGTATCCCGAATATCCAACCCCCGATAGAAAGCTGGTACCTCAATGCTACTCTGCGTCTACGGAGTGCAGCATATCGACCGTTACAAAATCCTATCAGAAGAAGAAGGATGTGTGCCCCTCCTCTCCATTCCGTTGGGTTTGACCTCCCAGCGTAACATTCTTCCTAGTCTTCCAACTTTTCATGTCGTTTCAAGTTTACTTACTGTACAGCATACAGGTTCATGTTCGTCCTCTCTAGTAGAGTTAGGACATACAGTACATATATGCACAGGTGATACCCATACCCACAGTCCATACCCACAGTCCATACCCATCCATACCCATCCATACCCATCCCGATTTGCTGTGTTGTTTATTTGTTTTGCTCATCAACAAACTTTAGCCAATGAAACGCGTAAAGCACAGATCACGTCTAGGTATATCTTCAAGTCTTCCACTTCTTCCATTCCAGTCTGTGAAAGGATTAAAGCGGCAGTACATAAAAATGGATTGAATCAACACCAATCAATATCCATCGACTTCTTCTAGTCTTGACTAGAACCAGAACTTCCTTGTTCCATCCACCTGGACACCTGGGCAGCCAGTGACTGTTCGACTTTGTTCAACTCTGCTCCGCTACTACCCAGTCGCTTGGACCAATTTTACTACTGCAGCCCCAAAACAGTCCTCTCGATCAAAATGCACACTTGACTGGACAGCTGGACAACATGATTACACTTTTTCACCAACCCCTACCTAGCATCTAGTCGAACCTTTCGAACTCTGTTCGGACATCCATCTCCCCCAAACATTCTAAGAATAAACCATCCACCAGCCATCAGCCATCAGCCATCATCCGATCCATCAAAACTCCCAAGCTCTGAAAAATATGTCATGTAAGAGGCTGTCTGTCAATCATTAATTCCACTCCGATTCATTCCCCCTCCAAGCATCCACGCTGGAGAGAAAACCTCCCAATATCTCCCAACCGCTTCTTCTCGTGCCACGTATATTTTCTTATATTTTCTCCTCCAAACACGCATCACGAGCAATATAGCACTTTTTAAACAGAGGGTCTGTTTTCATGCTATGCTCTCCTCACCAAATATAATAAGTATTAACAAGTCTGCACGGGACGAAAGAAGATGGTTTGAAACCCATTAGTATGATCTCTTCGTATAGTACATGAGAAATCAACGCACGAATATGTTTGTTTACTTGACTTCCCAATCGAGTCGACGTGTTTTGTTATTTACATCAACATCAACATCAACATTCACATCAAAACAAACAAACAAACCAAAACAATTCGCATGACATTACACACTGACTGTACACCGTTCATTCACCTACACTTCGCACCAACAATCAAAGAAACAAAAAATCCCCAGGGAGAAAACCCAAACCCAACCCTCGAATTCGGATTCGACCTCGATTAAAAAATATCACTATCCTGTAAATTTACTAGTTCCTCTAACAAGTATCTCTCATCGTCCACCCATAGGATCAAATAAATAAATCGAACATACCCTATTCCGTATCCGTCGATCTGCTCCGAGCGAAAGAAAATAAGCTCGATGCATAGATGGATAGATGGTGAATCGTGATCCAGAAAAAAATATTCCTAGGGAAGAAAGACCCGCCCGCCTGTTCAGGTCCAGTGCTTGCTTGCTTGCTTGCCAGTCAGTCAGTCAGTGCCTTGTCTGCCCACCATGCCCGCGCCGTCAATCTCTGCACTGGCATTCCGGACTAGCATGGGATGGGATAGGAGCTTCGCATCGGATAGGGATGGGAAAATCTCCTCTCCACATTCCTCAGGATGGGAATCTTTGGGTAGCGAATCATGCGAACGATTGATTGATTGTTTTCAGATAGAGATGGAGGACTAGTAGATGTGCAGATGTACAGAAGTATGGAAAGGAGAATGGATGAGAAAACTCGGAATGGGAATGGAAATTGAAATAGGGGTTGTGTTACACCTTACACCTTACACCTTACAAATAGAGAAGAGAAGAGAGGCTGGGAAGAAATGAATCTTCGTATGTGATTTGATCATGTGAATACATGTATATGTAAATTGAAGCACATTGTTGTATCATATGGTTAGTCAATTACTCGAGTAATTAAGTTTTTGTAAATGTTTTGTAATTACTTGATACATGTATTTACAGTAAAGTAATAAGTAAGTAAGTAAGTAAATATTAAACATCTATCTATCTAACTTATATGTATATATATATAAATCACAATCAATTAAAACGCATGACATTCATCTCCCCCATCAATTTCCATACACGAAGCCAATGATCAAATCATCAAATCAAAAAGCATGCATACAGAATACAAACCTCCTTCCTAGCCATCCATTCCTTCCATTCAAACCCACCGTATCATCCGTACCATACAAACTGTGATTTGAGTATAAACTTTTTCCAAGCCATCCGTCCTGGTGGTCCCTCCCTCCCGCATTTCT
The DNA here is from genome assembly GCA_004379285.1 of Botryotinia calthae. Taxonomy (NCBI): domain Eukaryota; kingdom Fungi; phylum Ascomycota; class Leotiomycetes; order Helotiales; family Sclerotiniaceae; genus Botryotinia; species Botryotinia calthae. The sequence goes on from PHWZ01000487.1 coordinate 19,221, forward strand.
ATTTAACCCTGGTGTTAGTGTTAGTGTGTTGCGTAGAGCTAAAAAACCGTGCGAAGCTCTTTGGTCTATGAGATGGTAATTTATTAGTAGGGAGGGGAGGGTCTTTCGGTTTAGTTCAGTTCTGATCTGATCTGATCTGATCGGGTCTGATCATCTAGATAGAGATGGCTGAGGATGGGATGGATAGATATCTTTTATCGCTATCGGATCAGATCATATCATCATCGATAATCGATAATGGATAGTGCATAGTGCATAGATAATCGTATCGACGATAATCCGTTCCCGAGGTGGTGGTTGTTTTTGTTGGATCTGGTGATTGATAGATGATGATGAGAAGGGATTGTATGGTAGTGTGGTAGAGAGAGATGGAAAAGAATGGAAAAACTATTATTATATTCAAGTACTTGTTTGTTTACTTCCCTACCTTATCCATGTGCATCATCATCATCATCAGATCATAATCAATGCCCAATATTCCCCTATCATTATCTCACTCAAATAATATGAAATCCGAATTATACTTCACTACTATACCTCTATGCCTCTGTAGTAGGGTATAGCAAGGTAACGATAACTTATAGAAACTATCTCTCTCTCTCTCTCTCTCTCTCTCTCTCTCTCTCTCTCTCTCTCTCAACCATCAACATGATTTTCACATTCATATGTACTAATACCATCCATCGACCTAGATAGATATACCAACGATATTACCAGGTGTACACATATAAGTATCCTAATAGACCCCGAAAATTTCAACCCCTCAATATCATTCATCGACCAATCAATCAATTATGTATAACCTACCCAACCTACCCAACCTCTCAATCTCAAACGCCAACACATAACAAGTAATGACAATCCCTCGATTGAAGATTAAGGGTCCTAGGAACGAACCCTACCTTTCTAGTGCTCTATTATTTTGTTATTTATTTTACTTTTTGTTCATTCATGCTTGCATGTTCTTTCGAGTGAAGGAAATATACATATATATAGATGCACAAGGGATTGGGATGTTTGGTTTAGTTATCAATCCTTTCATTCGAGTGATTGCATTTCATTTCTTCAAATTCATGCATCTCACACAATGCGGAAATGCGGAAATGGATGTGAGGATGTATGTATGTATGTATGTATGATTGATTAGTTGATATCAAGAGATGGCTTCTTCAATTATGCATCGATGGATCTGTTTATCTTACATATCTAGTTAGTTAAGTATGCAATTATCGTGGTGTGTCCTGTCCTGTTCCATTTCAATTTCTATTTGGGTTTCAATTTGGGGTTCCATCTCAGGAATGTGATGAATTGGATTGGATTGGATTGGAGACACGGGGTACACACATGTAAGACCTACCTACCTACATACCTACCTACATAAATATATGTATGAGAAAACAACGTGGAATGTAATAACCTTGTGGCACGAGAGAACCTTGAGACTGAGACTGAGACTGAGATTGAGGAACGGCAGAACCAGAGTTCTGGAATTTTTGCATTTCTGAGATTCTTTATTGAGGGTTGATTGGGGAAATATTCCACAGGAGATGGGCACATAATGGGTTGGTAGGTTGGTAGGTGGGTGTTTTTTTGTTATTATTCTGGTCTGGTTTGTTTCTGGAGGAAGAAAAGAGAGAAGAGTAAAAAGAAAGCGGGGGAATATCCTCCTATTGATAAATACCCATCTACCTAGGTATATCTTGTAGATGGAAGTTTCGTATATCATCTATTTATTCTCAGATATCTATCTATCTGTTCATGTATCTAGTACTCAGTATATACATTCTCATTTTGTAAAAGAATCAAATACACATATCTATACATCCATTCTTCCACCCACGCTGAAGATCACAACGAGAAACGAAGAACGAGAAGGGGGAAAAGATTGGGATTTCAGATTTCGAGAGAGAAGAGGAGATGGTGTATTGATCTATTTTTTGTGAGATTTTTGTATTTTGCTGGATATCTATCTATCTATACATCTATACATCTATACATCTATTATTTGTATTGAATTGTACAGGTTTAGTATTCGAGATTTCAAGGTCTTACCTACCTGCCTACCTACCTACCTATAATATATCTTCCCTTGTCTTGCCCTGTCTTGCTTTATTTCATTCTTCACTCAAATATCGCATGCATCGGGACTATATATCTACTATCTACTAGTACTCTAGATATAATAATAAATACCTCAAAATATGATTAAAAAAGTATTGTTAATCCTTCCTTCCTCCTTTCCTCCTCATCATCCCCATCTTCAAAACAGCAACCACAATCATAAAATCCACAAGCACACATATCTACATTCATCAAATCTACCGCACAATGTCTTATTTCCTTAACCTACATACGGTGTAGAAACTGCAGATTTGGAAAAGATAGAGAAAGTGTCTAGAGATATATCTGATTACTTGCTATGTTTTGCACTTGTTATGGAATCTAATCTTTCTCTGTTTTTCTCTTTAGAGTCGGTGGTGTGATCGAGATGGAGATTGTATTCTTGATGGGAGGGGATTTTTTTGATATTTGTGCAGCATGCTAGAGGGTTGAGGGAGGTATATTGTTTGTCGTTTATTGGTTGTTGGTTGTTGAGATCAGGGGGTTCTTCTTTTTACCTTCATGGTGTTATTGTGTTCACGCATTGATAATCTCTCTCTACATTATTCATAATCTGCTCCCCGACAGTATGAATCTTTCGATGAAAGAACCATCGTTCGTCATCTGCTATATCATTTCTGATCTTACAAAGGAAGTAGAAATCGCATCTATTCTAGTTCTTGCGCTCTATTGTGTCGGGTCTCTAGCACTCCTTCTTTATCTGCGTATTTTTTACTATTAAAAATAAAGGTATTTGCCCCCAAAGATGCTCTTCTCAGGGACAAAGGTTTCCAGTGATGAATGGTTTTGCGGAGAGAGAATGAGAATGGATAATGAAACATGGGCTAGAGAGCGTGAATATGGGATTGAACTTTGATAGCGATGGTTTAAGGATAGTGATAATGAGGATATACATATATAGGAACGATGATAGGTAGTTACATTATGATGATGAGAAGGAATCGAAATACTTCTTGATCGTTGCAGATATCTTTTCTCACAATATACTCTGAATTTCGTAAGGAACTGTCTGCTTATAAGGAGAGCTTTCTTTTGTACAGCGGGCGTCGGATATTTTTAAGTGAGAGAGAATGGAAGAATGAGTCACTTACTCGTCCTGAGTTGAGAATATGAGGAGCTGGAAAACTCTCATTTGTGCTTTATATTTCGGGGTTCTCCTTTAAAGATTCGTATTTTATATTGCATGAGGAGGAACGTTTCTTCTTTTCTGTTGTATTTTCTCTCCTTGGTCTGAGATACGAAACTAGGTTATAGTTCTAGGATTTGACAGTGGAATTATAATAGGGATTGCTTACTTGTTTAGTAATGAATGAGGAATGGAAACATATCTATGATTATTATGACCATGGTATAATGTGATAGTATATAATGACGATGAAAGAAATTACCACATTCAAGAGCAAAGAATGGTTTTTTTCGTGTTCTTTTCTGCATGTGCTGAAAACGAAAAATGTAAATGTAAATACAGATACGAATCGATCTAAGAAATATATAATGAGTTCATTTGTATACATGACTTTTGTGTTATTTCATCTTATCTCAATCGTAGTAACCCCTTGAATGCGGCTTACGAATGGTGTCTAGTCTGATTAAAAAATCTGTAGGGATTTGATTAATATTTTGCCCTCTGGAATATCTAGATATTCGAGCAGAGACGAGTATTTTCTGAGAAAGATAATAGGGTGATGAAAGAATTCTGTTGTGAATACGAATACTTGATTTTGATAATAACATGATCTGATAGTAATGATAAAAGAAGGTTTATAATGGAAATTTCGATATGATGTGAAAATGTATATTTTTTGTAGTGATAGTAATGTAGTATTCTCATATCTATTGAACTTGAGATTTGATATTTATACGCTAAGAAACTATATTTAATCATTCCGAGGAATATCTATTTGATAAAAAATATTCTTGATATCTTTTCAAAGAGATGATTTTTTTAATAAAAAGAATGACTGAGAGAGACAGCAAATGTCGTGTGCTGTACGAAGGCGGGGTTTCTCTTGGACATGAGATTATTCTATTGCTATGTGTTGCGATACGAGTGAATGTGCAATAATGTTTTCCGTGTCATTCACCCCTTTCTACTCCAGACCCACAACCCCCCTCTTCAAAACAATCTCCCCTTCTAAAACTTTAATCGGCCAATCCATCGTCCAACGAAATGTCTCCGGCATCAGCCCACTCATACCCCTCACATCCCTCTCCAAAACTTCATATTCACCTCCGCCATTAACCCACCACGCATAATCCAATCCTTTCAATAGGACCAGTACTCTCGCTAACAATGCCATTGCCAAAGGATCATGATGTTCAAGCAATACGCGAAAGCTTGGCTGGCATCTCGCCGGCATAACTGTGACCATACGTCGAAGAATCTGCGTACTTACACCAGAGAAAAATGCTCGATAGTGAAATAGTACTGATTTTTTCACTTCTAGGTAGACGCTTTGAACACTTTCTGGTTGTTTGGAAATGGAAAATACATTTACTAAGTAAGCAAGATCATCCTCTATACTTCTCAATTGAAGTTTTGCACTTCCAGATAGCTCATCCTGCGATAGCACGCCAGGTAAGCTTTCAAATGTATACGGAGCATATCCCAAACGATCCAGCAATTTTTTCTTTTGCTTGAACACCACATTCACACCCTCCAACATCCTGATTGCATGAACTGGCACCTCATACTCTTCATTTTTCCGTTTCTGCCGCGAAAGCAACCAATATACATGACACAACAGTATAGCCGAAAGCCAAAGCTCTTCTGAAAGTTCTTCGCCTTCTAAAAGAGCTTGTCGATGATTCACAAGTGTGCGATCGAGATAACGTCTCAATGCGATACTTAGAAGAGAATCATTAGGGGTATGTGTATGCAGATGAAGTGCGGAGAGCGCGAGCATGGGATTGAGAACGATTTCGGAATCAAAAGAGAGCTGGGGAATGGTGTGCTGCCATGCGCGTGCTGGGGCGCCTTGGCAAGCGGGCATAAGGTGACTGACTATTGTACTGTAATGGTACATTAAGCGGAGTTCTAGAGATCGCCATTGGCTTGGCGTATCTGACAAGGTCTTCGGGAAGATTTCGAGGCTAGGATTAGGTGCAGGTATAATGGACGTTGGAAAATGCTGTACTGCTGATTTTTTGGACCTTTGGGAGCTCGTGCTCCAATCACATTGTGAGATATTGATATAGCGTCGTCGACAATTGGAACAGACGGGTTTGATCTCATCGCACTAGATGTATATTAGCAAATGTTGTAACACGTATTCAATTCATTACGCTACCTTCACTTTGCGAAGTCTACAGTCACGACATCCTGAGTGAGATTTCCTAAGCAAAGGCACTCCGAGTTTTCGTGGAACAGGATTATTAGCGGATTCCATCACAGATATGAATTCGAGTTGTAATCTATCGATTGTTTACCAAGAGACACGAGAAACCGAAGATACGAAGATGCGAAGATGCGAACTTCCGATATCCAATTTCCTTGAAGATGGATTGGTAAGTAGTATATGATCAATCCACTTTCTTGATGCGTAAGCACTAAATGACCAGGTGTGGTTTCGAACAGCCAATCACATTTGAAAGCGAACAAGCGAGTAGTCCCACGCTAGACTATTCTTGGAAGCAGGACGTCAACGTAGGGTTTGAAGAGTGAGAGGGCGTGACTTTGTCTAATTAATTAGACATCTATAAAGGCATGAAAAGCATCCGCAATGTTAAAAATCATCACCAAGCTTCAGGATCTCCTTTCAAAAACAATCGTTTCCGAAACTGCTACCCCAAAACAGCCGACCTCAAACCAAAATGTCCAAAATCCTCGCAGTCTTTGGAGCCACTGGCCAACAAGGAAGCTCCGTAATCAACAACATATTAACTGACCCATCACTATCCCAAGCATACACCATCCGCGCCATAACCCGTGACACCGCCTCCCCCGCATCTCAAAGACTCAGCGAGAAAGTCTCCATCATCCACGGCGACGCCACCGATCGCAATTCACTCCTTACAGCATTGACAAACGTCCATACCGTATTCATCATGACGACTCCAGATTTCAGTTCCAACGCGGTAGAAATTGAATATCACAACGGCAAGACCATCGTCGACGCAGCTATCGAGATGGGAGTACAATACATAATTTTCAGCACCCTCCCCCACATATCCGCAATATCTAGCGGAAAATACACCAAAGTCACTGCCTTTGACGCAAAAGCCAAAATCGAGCAATATATCCGTGGACTCCCGATTCAAAGTTCCTTCGTCTCGCTCGGTTCCTTTATGGAAAATTTTCAAGTGCAAGCCTTTCTAGCTCCACAACTAGCTGATGATGGAACGTGGGTGATGTCTCGACATACAAGCGCAAAAATGCCATTTCCTCTCCTCGATGCAGTAGGCGATGCGGGAAAATTCGTGGGTGCCATTCTCGCTGAGCCAGATAAGTACGAAGGGAAGAGTTTCTGTGCCGCTGCGAAAATTTACACCATGGAAGAAATTGTTACTGCTTTGTCGAAATCAAGTGGGAAAACTATCGTGTATAAACAAATCAGCGTGGATGAATTCAAAAACAGCATGAGTTTTGCTGCGGAGATGTTTACCGAGTATTTCAGCTTCTGTGAGGAATTTGGATATTGGGGTCCGGGATCTGAAGAAAAGGTTTCGTGGGCTGTGGAGAATGCGCGTGGGAGATTGTCAACGCTAGAGGAGTTTTTGGAAGCGCATCCTTTTCAACTTGAATGATTTGAGTATTGATAGATAAGGAGTCGATAGCATATCAACATTACCAAGTAATCATTCAGAGGATTAAAAATCGTAATAAGATTGATAAAACATGATGAATGTTTCTGGATATATATTTATTCATTTATTCGAGGTGAAAGGGTTGCTTCGTATGCCTAATGTGCAAATTTTGCCATCTGATATTAGTAAATGTCCAGCATTTTCTCGAATAAATTGTCCAAATAAAACGCAGGCCATGCCGATTTTCACTCGTTCGCGTATTTTCATTACACGCCCCTCACCCTCTTTCCCAAACCATCCTTCAACCACACTATCACAATAAATAACAAACAAAAAGATACCTCAAGCCCATCATATGCTGACCCCAACAATCGAGCCCATCTGAAACGAAGAAATAAAATCTTCATTGCACCCAAGATATTTCAACATTCGACATTCTGTATAAATCACAGCATCTCGCGTAATGAAGCCATGAAGCTAAAAATATCGCTTCTTATATTTACCGAACACACCACCAAGGAAACTTCACAACTTCCATACTTGAAAGCCAAACATCAACATTGGTTTATTTTTTCCATCCCCATACTTTCGTATATCCTCAGGAATACTTCCCCGGCATACATACACAGCAAAAATCTTACCATAGAGCCCCCGAAGCCCCATCCGAGACACAAGCGTCCGTCATACAATAGCCAGAAATAGAAATAATAGCGATAATGATCTAATCCCTGGCTTTAACCCACTCCTCGGGAGCCCGACGGCAACTATGACAATCAAAACAGCCTGTTTCCAGAATCTCATTTTCAGCACTGAGGAAACCTCCACTTCGCGTTCTGCTGATTGAAATAAACGTATATAAATACCCATGCAGGATTCCCTCACAAATCAGAGCTACCAAACACCCAATAGCATGATTCGAATACCATCTCAACCTTTTTCACACATGGAATTTTTAGGGGATTGAACCTCGAAAGAATTATTCAGTTTTGTTAGAGAAATTGAGGGTTAGAAGTAAAGTATGGATTAATTATCAATATTACTTCGCTGGAAACGAATACATTTCTATCGGTGTATTGAGATTCAGTGGGTATGGTATTCATCGTATTGAAAGAGATAGGGAAATATAGGTAGAGACCGAATATTTTCCTACGAAATGTATTTGTTACAAGCTCTTGTGAATTTTATCTACACACATACCTATCTATGTAAATATACATATGAATATGCAGCGCTCCCTTCCACAGACTAGAGTATAGCATCCCCTCCACCCTATCATAGACCCTACAACCA
>PHWZ01000488.1:0-27326 GCA_004379285.1 Botryotinia calthae
TCAAATACCACAAAAAAAAAATTGTGGTAGACTCAAATACCACTTATGGTATTTGAGGTATGAAAATTAATTTTTGTGGTATTTGAGGTAATTACCGTAAAAAGAATATTGAGATTTGTGTGAGAAAAATCGAAGAGAGCAAACGGGAATTCGGCTATTCTACCCAAGAAAAGTTTTTGTAACTGTCTATGATTAATGACAGGCCCGGGTTTGTGGAAAAATGTTATCAAGTGAAGATTCAAGTTTGTTAGACCTCCCGTCTACAATTCATCAGATAGTCATCTTTTAAATGGATCAAAGGAACTTGGAATAATTTGCACCATTTTTGAACCCAAATCCTGCGAGCCATCTGGGTATGTAATTATTTGGCCCTTTCCATTTCTTAAACGCCGCTCAGTTTCTTAGTTGTCTTATCATACACTGGCAGACTTCCAAGTTTCGAATATAGCGATCCATATTTAATGTTCAATTTTTTAACCAAGTAAATGATGATTTGAAATACTTTGCATTCTCAGAGGCCCAGCAGGAATCCAGTGAAACCCTACTACGAGTCATGGACAATAGGGCTTGCTATTCTGAAACATCAAGAGGTATGGGCTCCTTCTGTTTTAAGGAAGATAGTTCTAGACTGACGGCTATTGATCAGAAGACGAAGCACCCACTGTTGCTTTTGATCTCTCAGTTCTGAACGTTACGTTCAATACGCCAGGAAATCTTTGCCTTTTCAACAAAATAATGTCTCAGATACCTCTACGGTTCTTATTAGAGAATTTAGATATCTTTGAGCTCCAGCTTGGAGGGAAGGGCCGCTACGAGCCAGTTGTGAAGTCCCTCATTTCGACCTGTAAGAAAGACATAAAATGCTTCAAATGCCAAAACTGTGATGTTAGCAAGGCCTATCCTACAAAGAATACTACGACATTCGTATATCAACTTCTTTTTACTCACAGAACCTATTCTTTGACTGATTGTCCCTGGAAGAATTCACAACTATTAGTCTCGATCAATCATTTGTGCATACGAAGGAACTCTAAGAAGCTCTGCGACTCTATGGGAAAACGCTTAACTTCGTTGAACTGCTGCGTTCATTCCTATACGTTTATGGTTTTGAAAGTTAGCCAGGATACTTATGCAACATGCGAAGCTTCTATAAACGTGTAGTTGTGAATCTAGACAAGTTAAAACTCGGAATGTCTCTGCAGTGGAACTCTGGGGAAGATGGGGACATTTGGGTTGAACCTGTAACTTCTGAACAAAACTTGCCATCTTATCCTTCCAGGAACTCATAGGCCCATCATTCTACTCCAGATATGACGTTGAAAGCATCTACCCAGATACATGTTACCAAAGGAGGAGAGTCGTATTGGGATGAACCGAACTTCGAGATGCACAGTGGAGTATATATACTACACAAGCCCGAGTGGCTTTGTGACCCCATCAGAGTCATTTGAACTTGAGTAGCAACCAGATGATATTTACCAATGATTTCGAAAAGTTAGGGCGTTGAACTTGTGATTTGAATGTGATGATTAGGTTAGAACGCCATAAAGAATGACATACTGCCAGTCTGTTCTTTAGCATCATGACCTCGGAGAACTTCAAACCTCTTGTATTTGATTGCTGTTTCTTCCTTGGTAAAAAGAGTCCTCAGTAGTCTTTTCATCATTCTCATCGAGTGTAGTTTTCGGTGCACTCCACCGATTAGCATAACCAGTGGCACTCAATATTACCGTTGGTCTATCATACCCAGTTCACCGTGTCCTGTTACACCTGCACTTCAATCATTCTTTCTCTTTGACTTCTATTCATACCCTGTGGTGGCAGAATCCGTGGTTGACGAAGTGAATGCTTTATCAGTACAATAAAATCCTCAATACTTTCATTATATAATACAATAATAAAGCTTGTAATTGTAAAATAAATTGAAAATGATATGAGTGATTTATTCTTCACTCTCTTTTAGAGTTTCGACTAATACCTTTCTCCTACCCTTTAGCTCCTACACTTACTCCCCTTCACCTCTTTGACCTTCTCCTAACCTCTACACACATACCCTTCCGTCCACCTCTTCTTCAACTCTAATATTCAAAGATTCTGAAATCTCTAAGGCTTTTCAGAACCCTTATTTTCTGTTTTTCTATCAAAATTCAATAATAAATGGATTGCAAAAAGTGCCGATTTTATTTGTCACTCACGAAGTAAACGCTTCGTCAATGACGAAAGGAATTTTAATATTGTAATATAGGTATAAAATAGAAATTTGTATAGAGATTTATATTGAATTTCTTTTTGTCCGGAATATTAACTTTGCCACCACAGGGATATCTCGGAAATGACAGACCGAGGGTTTGCTTTTCATTAGAAGCATCTGTTGAGATTTGTCTTTGCCACAAGGCCATGTTTCTAAATGGACAAATCGTCGCTGTGGATGAATTGCCGAGAGATGCTCATCTCGTCTTACAAGTAGGTAGTGAATACATCTCACTCTAGCCCTTGTACCACATTGTGTTTCGCGAGCTTTCGGCATCTAAACTTACTGTATCACCTCGTTGATGAAAGGCGCGCGATTAGCACTTTACGATGTATATAGCAAAGCCACTCGGATAGTTTTGGCAATTGGAATCAAATTGTTTGTAAATGACGATATACAAATTACATTACGAAAGATAGGAAACCCGCCAAACCCCCACTTCCAAGCTAGGCACAAAACGTGCATTCCTTCGCCCAACCATAAGCATGCATTGGGCCATCGTTCAACCGTCTCAAGCCCCTAAGATAAACCCGAGAAATCAGACCACTTTCAAACAGCTCACTCAAAAACGATGTAACACATCATATAATCAACCACATAACCACATAATAGTAGTCAGTACATATGAGATAGGAGACTATCGAGAGGAAGGAGATAGCAGCATGATTGTGGCGTCACAATACTTCTCGCGACCGGCCCAATCCCAAGTATTCCAAGACGAAAACACCTAGTGGAAGATGGCATGGCATGATTAAAGTTTTCCTTTCTGATAATCGTGTTCCCGGAGACCGTAGATACCGACCGTGTAGCTCTCGGATCAACGGTAAAGATTAGTTGAAGAATATATACGTAGGGCCAGAGGAATTTGTTTACTCGTAACCAAAAATCAATACCTAGCTTTATCAACCCCGCACCTTCATTAATGTGACACGCCTAGCTGGAAGCCAGATATTCCCCGCATTCATGCGGAGACGACCTCAAACCTTGTTTGGACTGAGGACGGAAAGCTTCCATAGCATATTCCAAAATCATGGTATTGGGAACTCCAATACGACAAATTGGGCAGGGGTCCTATGATAAATGACACAGTGGCTCATCCACAAAGTGAGTTGAATAGCAAAACCACGCCATTTCAAAATCCCACGAGCAAATTCTTGTATATCCCCCCTCTCCGGCGTGAAGAGGGGCAATGCACAATGCGTCTATTCTGTGGATAACGATAGTCCTTGGCCCCTCGCCGGTGTTTTTCCACACGTCCGCCGCCGTAACTCCCATCCTCTAGGGTATCGCCGCATCCAACAAGGACATGTACCTCGATGATTTGCCCAATTAGCAAGTCATTACCACCTCAGTGAGCGGACTAGTTCCTTCCATGAATCCGAGCAGTAAACTCAATTTTAGAATAATCCAATAGCATCAACTAAATGAACAAAGAATTGCAAGCTTGTAAATGCATGAATGTAGATCAGGACTAGACATTATGCCTTCGTCGAAGTGGGGTTACTTTCGTTGGATGAACTACAGCTTGGATAACTACCATCGTATGATTGTTTGAATTGCTATATATTCATTGATTCCCAAGTGTCTGAGAAGGATTCTCTCTTCAATATTCAATTATTGCAATATAATCAATATATCATTCAATAATTATACCTACATATCTTCCCCAGAACAACCTTAACAATCTCTCAGTAAAAGCATCCACATCATCCCAAATATCAAAAATGGAGAATCTTCCCAAGGAACAATGGGCGCAAGTAGTCGAGGAAACTGGCAAACGTATGTTTATCCCTTCATTCATCATTTCTATCTTCTCCGCATTCCTTATTTTGACCTCGAAGCTAATCTAGAACTCTAGCCGTCGTCTACAAAAAAATCCCCGTCCAAAAGCCTGGTGCTGACGAAGTCCTCGTAAACATAAAATTCTCTGGTGTATGCCACACCGATTTACACGCCGTAAATGGTGATTGGCCATTAGAAACAAAGCTCCCACTTGTGGGAGGACATGAGGGAGCTGGTGTTGTAGTTGCTGTTGGTAGTCTTGTTGAGGATGTGAAAGTTGGTGATTACGCTGGTGTTAAGGTAAGTTACTTCTGTTCTTCTTCTCACATGAAATAATTGAGAAATTGGCAATCAAATGTTAATTGAAGTGTAGTGGTTAAATGGAAGTTGCCTCTCCTGTGATTTCTGTCAACAATCCGACGAACCACTCTGCGCCAAAGCACTCCTCTCAGGATACACAGTCGATGGAACATTTCAACAATACTGCATCGCAAAGGCCGCACACGTCGCGCGTATTCCAAAGGAATGCGATCTCGAAGCTATCGCCCCCGTTCTTTGCGCTGGTATTACCGTCTACAAAGGCCTTAAAGAATCTGGAGTTCGCCCAGGTCAAACTGTAGCGATTGTTGGTGCTGGAGGCGGCTTAGGTTCGCTTGCTTGTCAGTATGCTAAAGCTATGGGATTAGATATTATTGCAATTGACGGAGGTGCCGAGAAGAAGAAAATGACACAAGAGTTGGGAGCGCAGCACTATGTTGATTTCATGTCGAGCAGCAATCTGGTCAACGATGTCAAGGCTTGCACACGCGATGGATTGGGACCTCATGCTGTAATTTTGGTTGCGGTCAACGAGAAGCCATTCCAGCAAGCTGCGGAATATGTTCGACCTCGCGGTACCGTCGTTGCTATTGGCCTCCCAGCCGGTGCTTATCTTCGTGCGCCTGTTTTCGAGTCAGTTGTCAAGATGATTACCATTAAGGGATCGTACGTTGGTAACCGACAAGATTCTGCTGAGGCTATTGAGTTCTTTAGACGTGGTCTTATTAAGGCTCCATATAAGACATGCGGTTTGAGCGAGTTGCAGAAAGTTTATGACTTGATGCGTGAGGGCAAGATTGCTGGAAGATATGTAGTTGATACCAGCAAATGATTGGGTTGATTGTCATGGGAAATGGAACGAAATGGTTAACGGCGTGAAGCTAGGGATTAATAGGCTTTTATGAGTGGATCCGCGGGGTCTTTACTTAAAGATCAAACTACCGGAATGGTGTTTGAGCGTGCATCGTAGCAATGAGAACAACGAAATAAATTTTTAAATTCTACGATAAAAGCTTGTGAGACTATAGTCCTATGGTGACACATGAGTGTTGTGATGATGGTATTAGAAGTGCTTTGATCACTAGATGCAAAGATACTCATAATTTAGCCAGCGTGAACCTAACAGAGTATAATGATTACCTCGTCAGCTGATTATTTCGAGGGCATTCACTTGAATTAGTAGATGAAAATGTCGAGTGGTATAGACCTTCAAATGGCATGCTTAAGGAGGCTTCGACCCTCCAAGTAATCAGCTCTTAGATAGATCAGAACCTAATCTAATCAATAGAAGGAACATTATTGTCTTTTCACACCGTTACATGTGTCAAATAGATCCTTCCCACATCCGTGGACTCGGGTACGTAAATTTCCCCTCTTGTTGCATGTCTTAGTCCTACCAACACTGGTAGGACTGATGCAGCCACGGAAGAAAAGACGACTGCCGTCTTATCATGCACTTCTCTGTCCATCTGGTGTGGCACGGGATAGGTCTCCGGAATTCGCATCATCTCAGTGGCACATTTACTGAGAACTTAGTGTCACTTTGCACCACTAGTACTAAAGACTGGCCACACGCCACCCTATATACCCCTGAATTGTGTGATATCTCAGCAAGTTTTGTTGCACATCTGAGTTCAAGAACCACAGGTGATACAACATACCTTGTGCTCGCCGTATGTAACTAACATTGACCTGGGAAATAGCTGAGGTACGCACCTCTTAAAGCCTCTTGGGCCCGATGGCTAAATTATTCTCTTCTGTTGCAGTTCAAAAGAAAGAATTACCAGCAACACAGCTGTTCCGATCATAGTAGGTGGCACTAACATCAACTAATATGATTCTGGAAGTATATGTGTGTCTCACTGCATGCATCGATTACTAGCCCTTGGCCAGTCATGAGGATATCATCGTTTGCTGCATGATTTGTTGCACATCTCAGTCAGAACAACACATGTCACACAAGTCTCTTGAGCATAAGACCCATGAATACACATCTAGGGCTGGTACAGACAAGAGTATCGTGCGGCACCAATCGTGATGAGTATGAGGACGCGCATATTCTCAAGGAAGATTTGCGTTTTGTTGCACATCTCATTCGAACCAGCACACGTAATACAAGTGTCGGTACATACTGCTCATTTAAACTTTGTTCGAATGATATAGCCCTGTGTATGGGCTTATGGAACATCAGGGTAGGCATTTTGGGAATGCACATTGCATATACTGCTCAAATCAACATATAGAAGATAGTAGAGCCGACGCTTCAATCGTAGCCCATTCGTACAGAAGTCATATATCTCGGCTACTGAGGGGACAAGAACATGTATATTGATAATGGAGGAAGTGTTACGATTATCGCATATCTCATCTAGATGAAAATGTCAGTAATGCAGATGCTTAGGCCTAGTGCGCCCTCATATTGTCTAGCATTGGTTTAGGAGAGCAGGTCATGCGTGTCAAATTGTGACAAAGATAATCATCTATGTGTATGTGCATAGTATGAAATTGTGAACAAGGTGTCTATATAGACTGGAAAATATAAAGAGGAGTCTTGAGGGGTACGGCTAAAGTTGGGTGAATGATGGCGCAGTGATACATCATATTGGGGGTTTTTGAGATTGTGAACCATAGTACCACACGGGCGAGAATCGGGAAGAACTGATTGGTATGAGATTTCGTCCTTAAGACAGTAAAATCCTCTTAGGTGATATGATAATGGCATGAAGGAAAGAAAGAAGGAAGTTAACCTTCTGCACTTGAGAAAGGCAATTCGTCAAATATTGTGACCAAACATATCAAAGCACAAATCAATCTGTAGAACAAAATGAAAGGATATCTAGAACTACTTCCTCGCTCAGATGGATTCTGATGATAGCTACGGTGAAGTGACAGCGATAGCAATGGGTTTTGGGTGGTGGTGCATTGTCATCACGGAGATGTCTCCGCTACACTATGGGAAAGATCAATATCCACGATCATTCCTGCATACCTTATCGTTCCAAGTGTAACCTTGGATGCGCTGGAGCTGCGGCATTGCAGGAAAGCCACGATAATTTTTGAATGTCACTAAATGTCACTGTTGACGATTACCCGGACAAACTAGTATTGGAGGAGTCTTGGTAAAGGTATGAGAATGTCACCGTAGCACAACGCTTCCCAAGCTCGCATTTATTAATAGGTTTACCTTACGTGTTCCCGACATCTCCTCGATATGAACACCTTAAGATCAATCTTGTCAATATGATATCGTAATGAGAGCGATGAGGCTCAAGACTTGATGGCCTTGACGTGAGGGGAACGTCTGAAGAGTAGCTACATCAATGGATGTCATAAGAGAGTCCTTTATCAGCTGATTTTGCAATCACCCAAGGGTCACGTGTAAATTGTCGCGTCCGATAACAGATAACAGATAAGGTTAAGGGACGCGGGCACGAAGTGACGCGTTGAGGCAACCATGGCCTGGCTGTACAATATATCATAAAAAACACTACAATCCAGACAGTCACGATACAAACTTTAAGAAAAATGCCTCCAAAGCAGAAGTCCAGACCGAAAGGCAGTGCGCCTACAAATCGAACATAAAAAGCAGTCGAACCATTACATCAAACTACATTTCCAGAACAGAAAAGGCGTGTAACTAGGAATTATAGCAAGAAATCTAAGCTTAAGCTCGAAGACCAGGACACGCTTACGCAGATGGATTGGGTGAAATTACATGAGAGAGAAGAACTGGAAAAGCAGATGGAAGATGATATTGAGGATAGTGAAGGAGATTATGTGGAAGAAGAATCGAAACGAAGAGCGAAACGACGGAGGACTATGGACGATGAACCGGAAGCAAAGAAATCGAAAGGGTCAAAGAATAGACGGAAGACTTTAGGAGAGGAAGAAAGAATACCTAGTTTCTCGACGCAGACGATTACCCAACTCGATTATTGGCCACTTTCTGGAGCACGAGAACCAGAAGAGCCAGAAGACGATCCATCAATCTACGATGTCCCAGTATCTAGCTCTCCAGCATTTCAATCACTTCGACGAAGTCCGCGAAAGCTTTCCAAACCTGTTGCTTCTGACCCAGCTCAATTAATGCCTCCACCACAGACACCAAGACATAGAAAGATTCTTGAGATTCCATCATCACAATCACCGGCTACACCAACGTCAAGTCAATTTGGAGGTTCCGCACGGAAGGGGTCGCCACTCAAGGAGCAATCTATAAATGTCATAGTCCCCTTCTCCCTAAGATCGAACACAATCATGAATGCCGAAAATATACCAAAATTGAAGATTGAGGATACTTATGAGACCGGGACAGATGAAAGTCAAGTTCTTCGAACCCCCTCGAAGCATTCGAGTCCAGCTAAAACGGTACGATTTGCTATACCAGATCATAGTCCGGAATCTCTTGCAGAGGAGACTCCCATAAAAGAAGAGCACGCCACTCAGCGTGACTCCTCGCTATCGCCTACGCGCCGGTTCGGGACTCCCGCCCCCAAGAATATGAAATTCGAGATTCTGGATTCAGATGCGGAGGACGAAGAGGAGGAATCCCAAGTTGTGGCAAATACCCCGCTAGGAAATACTTCTGACCATGAAGGTTCCACGAATATTGGAGACACAATTGGGAATATAGTTGGGAAACCAGAACAGGGGGGTGAACACTCAGCGGATGATACTATTCGAGAACCAGAAAGGGATGTTGAGCAGGATTCCAAACTTCCAGAAACATGTTATGGAGATATCGGAGCTGAAAGACAATTCGAAGCTGAACAGACCATGTATTCGTCGAGTTTAAGTGATGTCCGGGAAAATACTCCATTGAGTGACGACGTGGCCGGAACTGTATCCTATGGAAGTAGTCAGCTACCACAAACCCAATATGCCACCACCCAGCATATCCAGACTCAATATTCTCAAAGTCACCGCACTGGAACTCAATATACTCAAAAGCAGACCCAGTTTGGTACAAGTCAATACCCCGAAAGCCAACGCCTCTCCACGCAACATCTGGATGCTATGGCACCACGATCGGATTCTTCTGATGTATTCATTTCTATATATTCTGCCGACATGGAGAACATAATCTCCCGTGAGAAGAACCACGAGTTTCGATCTTATAGTTTTCCAGTTACTGTATCTCGTATTTGGATTTACCAAACCAGACCTCTATCGACTCTTACTCATATGGCCGTCATTGGTCCGCCCAAAGCACCTGGAGAGATAAAGAATCTTGATGGGCTTGGTAATGGCGAGTTCAACAAGGGTGAGAAGCGTTCCAGGTTTGCGTATGAAATCCTAGAATTATATGCGCTCGCAAATCCAATGACCTTGGAAGAATTAAAGAGTCGACAATGGTTCAAAGCTGCTCCACAGAAATATGTCAAGGTACCACCTGCAGTATTAGGGGAATTGATCGCGAATTTATTACCACCTCTATTCACACAATCTTCTTCTGTCGAGAACACACATTCCGCATCCATACTACACAGGAAATCAAGTACGAGTACTGAGTCTCAAGAGGTACAAAATCAGATTACGAATAACATTCAACAATTTTCACACACACAAACACCCTCTTCCTCGCCCCCTTTGTCGCCCCCTTCTTCACCCCCAATTGCAACGCAAACTCCTGTCATTCATGTGCCATCTTCACAACGTCGATTTGTAAGGCCATCTCAAGCTTCAACAGTTGATTATACACAAACTCAAACACCTGTTACTCCACGTCATTCCCGAAATGAACGAAAGGGAACTCCTATTCCAGAGGTAATTCCGGAGTCGCCGGAGAAATCTATTCCTTCCTCCTCGCGCGGTCGTAGTCCGGTGAAGATTTTGACACCTGTTGTGTCGAGAAGAGGGAAGAAAAAGGTTATCGAGATTGAAAGTCAGAGTGATGATGAGGATGACCTGGAAGAGAATAGTTTGCCTGTTGTGGCGGCGAGGAGGAAGAGAGTGGTTATTGAAGTTAAGAGTCAGACCGAGGATGAGAGTAATGAAAAAGAAGACACCCACAATACAGAAAATGAAGAAAACGACCCAATAGAAGAAGGAGGGGAACCAGAACCACACCATCCCTCTTCAGCGCCCGCCCCTTACTCCCTAATCCGATCGTCACAACTCATGTCCCGAAGCCAAATGATGCGCGAACACGATAGTTTGATGGGTAGGGAGATTATGGGACCGCCACCGCCACCGACAGATGTTGCTACATATGTCGCTGCGTATCCTATTTGGCAGGAGATGGAATCAAGTTGTTTGCCACATGTTCCGGATTCGGATGATGACGAATTGTGAGTCAAAAAGATGATACACAGAATGAGATTAGACGGAGAGCTGAGCAGGGAGTTTGTGTTGAGGGAATATCCATATCAAAAGGTTATTAATCACGAGAGCTTGAATAATGCCGGTATAGCGGGGACAATTCATGTTGACTTGAGTTTTTTTCTAATATTCCACTTTGCAAATTAAGATTAAATTGATATGTGTGCAATGTCTCTTAAGTGCTTTATATGACAAGATGTGAGTAAGTAAACTCGAGCTGTTTCATTGAGAATACCAATTCAATTGCATTGTGATATAAAACTGAAAGCATATGAGATATCACCATGTGAAATATCCTAATTTCGTCTGCTTTTATGTAGTGACAATTGTGCTTAATTATCCTTCAACGATTACTCATTGAGAATCATTAATGGGATGGTGGTAATTCGTGCAGTAAGGAAAATGAAGAATATAATTTGCAGATGAAAAATTGCATAATAACGATCAAGTGCGGCGGGAGTATGAATTTGATTGTCTATCATAAGTTGGATTAGAGGAGAAGCTTCACCCGGCAAAACATAAAAGTGGGGCATCTTAGCGACATCTTGCGATAGCCACAAAAATCCTCACAAGGACATACAAACAATGAACCCGGTACGTACGTACGTATCAATTACCACTACAGGAAAATTCCCAAAATTCTGAAAGAAGAATAAAAGAGCAAAAAGTTGAGACTCAAATCTTATCCACACTCCAAACCACACAGCGAATGTAATCCTGCACCGCCACCCCACGGTGAAGAGCTCTCTGCAGAGTGAAACCTCCCTCAAGAAATCATCTTCATTGCTTAGGACAACCGCAGCATCGTGAGTTTCCTACACGAGTGGATTGTCACCGTGGTGTTCGGACTGGGCACTGTTGGTGGCCTCAAATCGTTAGATTGAAGAATTTGGAGAGAAGGAAGAGGGAACGTGAGCTCGCCTTAACCTTATGACCATTACAGTCGAGGTTAAAAAGCCGTTTTCAAAACTATATAGGACATGCTAAGCTGGGCGTTATCATTGGTGCTTTATGTGGGGTTCGTGTTGGGATATTCTCGGATGAGACGTTAGATAAGGAGATAAGGGATGAAAGTGTGATTACGTGATTGAGAATCGCGTTTTCAATTTGTAAAGGATACCAGGCCAGGTAGTCATAAGGGATTATTGCTATTTTATGGTCTTATGCTGATCTAGTACATAGGGGTGGAACTGTGTTGTATCCCATGGTATACTAGTTGAGATTGAGATTGAGATTGGGCTCAGCATGCAATTCCTCACTGTGCGATTGAAAATTGGAAATTTAGGAATGGAATGTAATCTCGGACGCGATTAAGGGACCCAGGTATTCATGAATATACGTGTAGCTTTGTAAGTCAAAAGTGCAATCTATTCCAAATATATGTATATTGAGAGTCTATTTAATATCCTGCTATCGCATAATGCTTTTTGACCCAACAAAACCTACGAACTCAACCCTCCAACAGCTTCGCCTCTTCCCCATCACCTATGAGCTTCTTCAACGCCTCCACGGTAATTTCTAGAATCTGCTGATTCCTCGATTTCTTCAAGCATTCTTTCAGACATTCCAATCCTGCATTCTCCTTCACTAATTCCCTTCCTTTTTCCCCAACTTTATTTGGGGCCGTCAATATGTTCAGTATGCAAACTGCACCTCTATGTCTGATTTCCTCTTCTTCTTCCGTACATAGAGCTAATAGAAGGTTGACTCCCCTCTCTCTTTCCAGGATTGCTGTTACGGCAGTATCCCATTCGGTGAGACTTGCCAAAGCTCCACCTGCGGCTCTTCGGGTGGCGAAATCATCTGCATCCGTTAAGGCTAAGATGATATGTGTACGTTGTGAAGCTTGTTTACTGCCGTCTGCGAATTTCGCAACACCTTCTGGTGATTGCATGAGGTTGCAGATAAGCTCTACTGTTGCGCGAGTTACCATGGTATTATTGGAAAGAAGTAATTCTTCAATTTGAGACCACGCCAGTCGAATGATAGGGTTGCGAGCTGAATCATCTGTAGAAGCGAGGTTTGTTAAGGCCAAGAGAGATTCGAAGACAGGTAGAAGATCGCGGTGCTCAACTGTTGGGTCATCCTCCAGGAGGAGAAGAAGAGGTTTGATAGCTGAGACAAGTGATAGAGGATTGGTGCCGCCGAATACATGTTGTGGATTAGTGGATATGAGGATACGGGCAAGGGCATGAGCTGTGGTTCTCCGAGCTGGTATATTATCTGAGGGGAAGACAGAGTCGGCGTGTAATAAGAGCTTGATTGCACCTTGTTGGGCCATTTGTCCTCGAATTTTAGTTATCTTAGAAAGTGAAAATATGATGGATGTGACAAGTGTGAGAGATGCCATTGATCCATGTTGACTATGGGTGACAAGAACAGGTATAACACCAGCGTCGAATACATTTTGACATCTCTTAGTAACGTGATCATCGTCGTTGAGAGGATCCGGTTTAAGGGCGGATTTGGATGCATTAGCGTAAGCCTTTAATTGACCTAGCTTTTTTTGTTCTTCTGTCAAGGGAGGTTGGTATGCTGTAAGATTAGCAAAAATAGTGAGAGCTCCATAAGTTGCCGGTGACTTGGGTGGAGCATCCTTCATAGTTTTGACAAGATTGGCCAAAAACTTTTTATCCGAACCCAACTTCTCCTTAACTTTTGATTGCAGCGAAGCATAAGCGAGACCTTCAATCGAACTTTGCTGGGATGTATCTGTAGAAAGCATATTTTTAAACATGTCTGAAAGGTCTTCAATAGTTGTACTTCCAGATATATCTCCTTCTCCAGATTCAGCAGTCGGTGCTGAAGGGATAGCCTTCACTTCTGCGGTCAGTCAGAACAATGGATTGAAGAGGGGGTTAATTAAATATGAAAGTGTGTAAAAAAATAATGTAGGTAAAATCAGAAGAGCATACCTGAATCTTGGCCAGGACAACAGCTGCCAGATTCCTAACTTGCTCGGAATGTATTCGCTGTTGTATAGAGCCATCTTCTGCATTGCTATTGATAGGTGACGTAGAGATCTCGGAGATTTTAGGTGGAGAATTATTAACGATCTCTTCGAGCCATTTTGTACAATGCTTCTGGATGGCTTCTCGGCAAGGAGTGTTCATGCAAGCAGCACTAAGCAACTCTAGAGCAGCTTGTTCAACCTTTCGACTTTTCCATTTCCTCTTCATCAAGGTGCCAAGGCTAGGAATAAAACCCTCACTTAGGAAAAATGAAGAAATGACATCTGGAACCACGGGAAATATCGATGCTGCAACAGAGAAGGCAAGGATCAGATCGTCATATGTGCCTTTGCCTACTCGATCATAGAAGAAATGGGAAAGATAATCAACTCCTTGCTGTTCCGAAGCTTTGAGGTAAGCAGAAGTAGTCAAAGTCGCGTGACCTCGGACTGAAGGAGACTGTCTCATGTCAAGATAGCCCAAGACAGTTTCTAGGATATCTTGATCGATCAACTGAAAAAGAGGTTTGTGTGGCTCCTTCGATTTTGTTTCTTCGTTGGAATCATCAGTGAGAATTTTGGTGAGAGTGTTCAATTCCTTGCAGGTGTCCTCATCTTCTTGTCCACCTTCTGTCAAACGGGCAAGTAAGAGAAGTGTTTGGTCCTCGAGGGAGTCATTTGCGGCGGTTGTAGCATGAGGAACACTTGGATCAGTGCCTCTTCTTTCGAAAGATTGATCAAATGAATTTGTCATGATGCTGAAGTATTAAATGGAAATGAAGATTGATGAAAATGAAATCAAAGACGGGAAGATCAAGATGTAGATGAGGGGAAAGCTCCAAATTATACGAAGTACGAGCAAATGCCCCTCTCTTGTGAAACCACAAGCTTAAGAACCCCACATATTTGGAGGAAGTACCGAAGATAAACGGCTGCGTCACATGATCAGGCGACAGCAAGGGTGACCGTACCGGCATTCCGCATTATACCCTGGATGAAGATCATCTAGTCTTGCTCATAATTCCATCGATTCTCTCAGCCTTTAGGGAAAATCATACCAATCGCAGTTGTATGGACTCTAGAACCGCAAGGAAAGGGAAGCCATCTGTTGAGCTGTATTAGAACCCTACTAAGTCGCTCACAAATTCAGGAAACGAATAGATCCTTTGAACTTCAGACATATCAGGCCGGCATGCCTGCAAGGCTTTTATCATGGATGGCATAGATGGTACAGATCATTTCACAGGAGGCGTCAAAGGTATGGTCAAACAATCGTTGCGCCAA
Source organism: Botryotinia calthae (assembly GCA_004379285.1). Classification (NCBI taxonomy): domain Eukaryota; kingdom Fungi; phylum Ascomycota; class Leotiomycetes; order Helotiales; family Sclerotiniaceae; genus Botryotinia; species Botryotinia calthae. Next base: position 14,907 of record PHWZ01000488.1, read on the forward strand.
CTACATGTCATCTTAATATAGAATCAGGTCCTTCTCCTTCATGCCTCGTCATTATCCTAGATACAAATCCTCACGCGTGGGAAATCCTCTCATCTACTCTTCCTCTCTCGAAAGCGATTGCCAATCTCCTCGTCTTCGTAAACGCCCATCTCGCTGTCAACAATGCCAATCAAGTAGCCATAATAGCTAGCCACTGTCATCGTGCAGTATGGCTTTATCCAGCGCCGCCTTCTGCGTCTGAAGATACAGAAATGGGTGGCTCGACTACTCATGGCCCGCCGGATGACGCAAACAAATATAGACAATTCGCACTCATCGAAAATACCCTCCTCAACTCTGTACGAAACTTAATAGAAAGTACAACCGAGCAAGAAGAATCTACTACAACCACCACCCAAATGGCCGGTGCCCTCACCCTAGCCCTCTCATATATAAACAAACAACTCACAGCCTACAGCGATGTCTCAGCTGCTGACTCTAAACCCACTCCCTCCGATATCACCCCCTCCGATTCTACCACCGGGCTGCAGTCGCGAATTCTCGTTCTATCAGTTTCCGGCGATCTCGCACATCAATATATTCCAATAATGAATACCACATTCGCAGCACAGCGCATGCGGATTCCAATCGATATATTGAAACTCGCTGGTGACACCGTATTTTTACAACAAGCTAGTGATACTACTAGAGGAATATATATGCATTTGAAAAATCCACAAGGGTTATTACAATATTTAATGATGGCATTCTTGCCCGATCAAACAAGTCGAAAGGATTTAATAGCGCCAACGCAGGAAGTGGTAGATTTTAGAGCTGCGTGCTTTTGTCATAGAAAAGTAGTGGATGTGGGGTTTGTGTGCAGTATATGTTTAAGCAGTATGCCTCCCAGTTTCCCCATCCTTTTAACGCAACAAATCCAACTAATCTCCCTCTTTCCAATCTAGTATTCTGCTCGCCCCCCGAAGGCGCCATCTGCCTAACCTGTTCCACGCACCTCTCCCTCGGAAACTACGGTGCCAAACCCGTTGTTGTCCCGCGCAAAAAGAAGAAGAAGCGCAAGATGAATGGTGCGGGTGTGGAAACGGGTAGTGCTAGGGGTACTCCTGCGCATGGAGAGTAATCATTTGAGCTATTCAGCGGCTTAATCATTAATTAAATAGATTAGCAGATACGTGAACACGACGATAGGTGAGACGTTCTGCCTTTGTAACTAGGTCAATTCCATAATCGCTGTTTCAGGAAATCTGAGAGTTTAGGGGGATGGGAACGGGGAGATGGGAGCATGGGGACCTGGAGACGGCAAGCCCAGAAGTTTTCGTGATTTCAGCGTAGGGAAGATAGATGATGATCATCCTGGATTTTTGGCGTCGGCTACCTACAGAACATGACGTGGAATTTAATTTCGTGGAACAATGGCGCGGGAATATACTGGTATGACACATGGTTCCCAGAATACTGTCTAAGGTTGAGGTTAGATGGAGAGAATAAAGAACAAAACGAGAATGAACTTTATTGCGATTTACAAAATAATGGCATATCAAATGAGCAAAAGCAGGAGCAAGCTCAACTACAAAACTATCAATATATATACATCTACAAGAAAACCAGCATCATACTTAAAGTTTTTTCAGCATGTCTCAATGGAAGTCAAGAATAATTTTAGGTTCTATTAGGTTATCGGATATCGCCTGCTAACGGCGTAGCAATAAAGCATAAGCAATACTATCATCTCTATCCATCTTTCCCATTCCCATTCCCTCCTATCACAACCCATCTGATTTCCAAGCGGAAAGTGTTTCTAGGCTAAGGGCAATGTGATGTTTTGTTCGTTTTAGCAATGGTTCCTCCCCATCCTTTCCGTTTGATTCCATTCTTCAGCGCTATTTTGTTGGTCATAATCATAAAAATCATAGGGTCCCTTCTTCCATAAGCAATAATGCATTCTCTCCAAAACAGCACCTGTAAAAAATGATAAGTGGTATGATGAACCGAGTAACCATTCGCAAGTACCAAGCTCTGTACCTTAGAGTAAAAGGTTGGTGATGCGTGTGAGGCGAGATACTGGAAGTCAATCTTTCTCGATCTTAACCTTTCGGCCTCCTCTAACAACATTTCCATGATCTCCAAGACGAGACATGACACACTTAGCATCCTTTTCATTAGAAGCGTAAGATGCCAAGGCAAATGAGTCGGTATTATGAGCGAAGTGAAGGAAATATCCATACTGTGTCTTTTTGACCGCCATAACGCCGATTGCGCCTGCTGAATTACTTCCACTGACACCAGGATGACCCATAAAATCCGCTTGAACAAATGATTCCATGGCTTCATCTTAATTAGCTTCCATATCCTGGCCACCACGAGCTCGTCTGGTATTGTGGTAAAGTCTGTCTGCGCATTTTTGCGAAGCCATGGTAGTTGCCATATGCTCTCCTGTGCCGCTGGTAACTGCAGCAACTGATACTTGATCTTCATCTCTTTCGTCGCAAGGAACCACAGCTGTACCAATACCTACAAGAGCTGCGGGTCCAACGCGGCCACGATGTTTCATCCCAATTCCACCTGATGAAGATGCCGCAGCAATGCGGCCATACATATCAATGGCGATAGCTCCAACGGTATCAGTAATCAAGTCCACGTCAGCCTTCTCGGGTGTAAGAGGTTCTGGAATAGGCTCGTGGGGGCACTCGATGGTTCCTTCTTGGGCTAGATCCAATGAAGCAGAATGCATCTCAATAACCTTTTCCTGGTCTGTTGGAGAGAGATGCCCGTCTGTACTAGATGGCCTATCGATTGTTGATTGAGCAGTACTTGCAGATATACCTGGCTCGCTGTATACACCACTAGTAGTAACGCTTGGAGATAAAAGAGATTGAACACGTCCCGGACTGCCATCACTAAGTGCTGCAAGTCGTGCACGTTTCGCGGGAGTTGTTCCGACTGGAGAGCGAGAAGCTCCGCGGCCTGGTGCGTTCATTTGAAAATAGCCTCGGCTAGGAGGAGTGCCAGGACGTGGAGAATATGGACCACATTCTTGAGGGCATGCTCGACCTGGGGATGTTGTCGAAGGAGAATCAGGTTGCCCTTCATTCCAAGTACCAGTCATAAGTGCGTTGGTATGGTCCCGACGCTGTTTGGCTCTCACACGTTCTTCGTATTCCCGAGCGGCAGCCTCATCGTCAGCAGCTTGACTGCTATTAGTACTTGATGGTGTCATACGACCTTGTCCCTCGGCACGACGTAAGTCGTCACGCCAACGAATATATCTCTCCCGCGCATTCTTAGAACACATCATATCATGTGGTACAACTGGTATTCCATGTTCCCATGCGAAATCCGTCGCTCCTTGTCCGACGAGAAGGTTGGGTGGGACTCTTCGTAAAGATAATGGCCGACTTGAAGCTTCTAAAATCAATCTTGCCAAACTGACGGGGTTCTTGATTTCTGAGAGAAAAGTGTTAGTCAGTGGATTGACGTGAGAAAGTGACAATCGACTTACGAGCAGTTGCGCCACAGGCACCACTTCTACCCAGATGATCTACCACTGTTGCGTCACATTCAACTATACCTTCGATTGATAAGTTACTGCCGTATCCGGCGTTGGTGATTTCCTTATCCTCAAGAACTTTGATCGCAGCTTCGACTGCATCAACGGCTGAGCCCCCGGCCTTGAGGATTCGCATTGCTGCGCGAGCAGCACTAAACAAAAGTCAGCAAAGCTTCACATGCCTCAAACAAAATCTCAAGGCTTCAATTCTTGATTCAGTCAGCATACTCATTACAAGCTCCCAAGTGAATGTGTTCATTCGTAGTGCTGTGATAACCTGCACCAGCGTGGACGAATATCGCAGATACACATGGTTGTGATTGTGCGGCACGGGTTCTCCTATTATCCGCTGATCCATCCATCACTGGATCAAAGCTCATAGCAGGCTTCCTATTGGTCTGCATATTTTGGTAGAAAGGAGTCTGGGCTATCAATGGCGGGGATCCTGACCATGGGATTTCGCGATCTAAGAATGGGGACGGGATGATCTCGATGTTATATTTTTGAAACTTGCGAAGTGGATTAGAAAGATTGGAGATTTCGCGACGAAGTTGACGAAGACGCTCCCGTGCAATATCAAATTTGTTAGCAAATAGAGATTGTTGAGGTATAGAAGTGGATCGTTGTGTGAGTTCAGACATGAAGTCTCGTAAGTGAGGGGTAAAGGTGAAACGTTTATATTCAAGTGAATATGAATTTTATTGATACTCGAAGATTGTACCAGGGAGGGACGGAACACTAGCAGAGAGTTGCAGCTGAGAGAACCGATAGGCGAGTAGCAACGTGTACTTATGAGCTTCGAAATGATTTCGGATTTCGAACTGATGAACTTGAAGGAAAGGACAGGATGGCGAGAGCGATGTTCAATGAGGGCAGTCTAAGATGTCGTATTCTTTAACTCTGTTTCTGTCGAGGTTGCAATTCATATCAAAAACAATTTGGTTATGGGAACTGTACACAAATCAGTCACAAAACGTCAGATACAGCTCATCATGGAACATACCATAGAAGTATCTCGATTGCAATGAATGTCCGTCAATATACAAGAACAGAAAGCTTTTCTGTCACAAGAGACTCCGGTTAACCTCGAAGATATTTTGGGACAGTAGAATCAATATCAGAGATACAAAAGAACGGCCGAGACGTGTGAGATCCAAACAACAATGTAGGTAAAGGTTTATGAAGTATGTTTGGAAGAACGAGTGTATTTGTATGTGTATGTGTGCGTGAAAGAGATTGAGTGTGTGGTTCCGTAGAGAAAGAAATGATGGACACGGTGGTAATGTTTATAATCGAGGAAGAAATCTTAGGATGTAGAGTGATTGAAAATATCTTTCGTTGACATTGAAATATGTACCTAGTACACCACTACATCGTAAGATCAAACAGGCAGTGAGGTTGGAGATAAAAAGAGAAAGAGCTGTTCACTTGGAAAGTTGAAGGATAGTGAAAATGACCGCGTTAAATCAAAAGATCATTGATTCGCCCGTTTTAATCTCTGCTTTCTCTCCAAAGAAGTGAATTCATGCTTCTTTCCCCATCCTCCTTGGATATCTGATACCTTCATTTATCTCCTCATGACATGCGGGAGAGCGATGTGATGAGTGAAGTCAGGAATATCATCTTATATGGCGTGCACGTGATCCTCCATTTGCGCGTTCTTGACTGGCTGTCGCTGGCACTGGTGGGGTTGGTTAGTTTAGGTCCGCACCGCCTACCATAGGTATGGGTCGTCATCTTGAAGCTTAGATTCAAACGCCAACGGTCAATACCAGCTGTTAATTATCAGCACAAGTTGTTTACAATTTCTAAAGCTGGCGCATAACTTTCTCAACACTTCTGGGTCTGCATTGCGCAGCTTTATTTCAATATGGCTTCTCACACTCCGGCCGTTGTCATGGACAAGTACGTTCGAGATCCCCACAAGGCATTCTATATCCCCGTGTCCCGAGTAAAGGGATGTTATTTATTTGTACAATTACTGATGCTTTAACGATAGCGGTACCGGTTACTCCAAGCTTGGTTTGTTCTCTTCTGCCGAGAAGAGAGGTACGCAACTAATAATGCCTCAAATATAGGTTTCGCCGGCAATGATTCTCCCTCCTTCGTCTTCCCTACAGCCATAGCGACAAAAAATGCCGCAGGAGCTGGTGCAGGTTCAGGATCCGGGCGTCCTGCAGTTGCCAATAAGCCTTCATATCTTACAGGTGGTGCTGGGCCAGGAGGGCATCTCTCAATGAAACGTGGAACTGAAGATTTGGACTTCTTTATCGGAGACGAGGCATTAGCAGCTGCAAGTGGACCAGGTGCGCATGATTTATAGAATATATGAGATTGGAATTTGTTCTGATGATTGCAGGTTATGGAATAAACTATCCAATTCGTCACGGACAAATTGATAACTGGGTAAGGAGGTCAAAGGCTATGACCAAGGCAGAATGGCTAACATGAAACCTGTAGGATCATATGGAAAGATTCTGGTCCAATTCGATATTCAAATATCTCCGCGTTGAGCCAGAAGATCATTACTTTCTGTTAACAGAACCTGTATGTGCTCATTTCTCAAGTCCGTTTGGAATTTCCACTTACCGATATTTCCCAGCCACTCAATCCGCCCGAGAACCGTGAAAACACTGCCGAGATTATGTTCGAATCCTTTAATTGCGCTGGTTTATACATTGCCGTCCAAGCTGTACTCGCATTGGCTGCGTCGTGGACTTCTTCTAAAGTTTCTGATCGATCCTTGACTGGAACCGTAATTGATTCTGGAGACGGTGTGACACACGTAATTCCTGTTGCGGAGGGATACGTTATTGGATCATCAATTAAATCAATTCCTATCGCTGGTCGAGACATTACATACTTCATCCAATCCTTACTTCGAGACAGAGGTGAACCGGACTCCTCATTGAAGACTGCCGGTGAAATTAAAGAAAAGTATTGTTACGTCTGCCCAGACATTGTTAAGGAATTTGGTCGTTTCGACCGCGATCCTACGAGATTTGAGAAGCATACGGTTACCCAACCCGGCGGACGTCAAGTGACTGTAGATGTTGGTTACGAACGGTTCCTTGCACCAGAAATCTTCTTCAACCCAGAAATTCACTCCTCCGATTTCTTGACTCCCCTTCCAACAGTGGTGGACGGCGTCATTCAATCTTCGCCTATTGATGTTCGTCGTGGACTGTACAAGAACATTGTATTATCCGGAGGAAGCACATTATACAAAGATTTTGGTCGCAGGTTACAACGTGATATCAAACATTTGGTGGATGACAGAATTAGAGCCAGCGAAGCACGAAGTGGTGGCGCAAGAAGTGGAGGTTTGGAAGTTCAAGTCATTTCCCACAAGAGACAACGACATGGTCCATGGTTCGGTGGTAGTCTTTTGGGTCAAACCCCTGAGTTCAGATCTTATTGTCACACCAAAGCAGGTAAGTTATACTAAATTTTCCTGTCGGTCAGATGCATTATACTAATATCAAACAGAGTATGATGAGATAGGTCCAAGCATTGTCCGAAGATTCGCTTTGTTGGGAGGACCAGGAGGATCGTAAGGAGTTAGACAAGTGGTCGAAATGATAGAGCATTTGAAGGAGTGAAAACTATACATATATTGAAGAGCAAGCGGAGTTTGGGGAGAATGAATGAAGCGATCATTGTGAAATAAGACGTCTCAAGTTACGTAGATTGAGATGTAGTCGATGATGAAAATTGATTAAATTGCTGCATAATTGACTATTGTTTTCTAATATTCTCTGATCTAACAAGTGATGCGATGTCAACTCCATCTCTGTAACTCTTATTAGTCAAGATACATCAAGGCCTTGAAGGGATCAATCACAATGCACATCTCCCGGTGAGCCTAGGTGCCTTCGAGCTATGACAGAATCCAGTCTGAGTGCATGTTCACGTGACTGTTGCCATGGCGGGGTTGACATATTTCACGACGACGCGACATAAAGTCCAACAAAATAACTTCCCCAAACCACATCCCTTCACGAAAGTTTAGCCCGCACATTCGTTGGATATCGCCACAACAACTGTAATTATCGCAACCAGAAGTCGACTCAACACAAGTTACAATCTCAACTAAATTACAATTGAAAAGACAGTCGCAACCATGGAGACAGATGCATCCAATGTCCCGCTTCCCACAAATGAGGATCTTTCACCTACAGAACAAGATTTGTTAGATGAGTATGAGCGCTTGGCAGAGAATATGAAGACTGTTTGTCTCCCTTCTCTTCTCTCTCTCCTTTACCCCTCTCCCCCGCTCATCTTTCCCCTTCACCCTTCTTCCTTCCCTACCCCAATTCTATAATATAGTCTACAAAGCTCACCAAAGTCCGAAACAGCTCGCGCACACTCTCGAAACAATGTCCAATAATCCCACAGCCTATATCCTCGATAATCTGCGCCAGTTGGAGCGGAAAACAAGTTTGGTTTTTACGTTGTTGAAAGCGAGTGTTTATAGTATTGTGCTGCAGCAGCAGATTAGTGAGGAGAGGAATGATGATGGTGGAGGGGAAGGGAGTGAGGAGGGGGATTATGAATAAAGTGGTCGAGATGGTGGAAATTCTTGGGGAAGGGGATGTTTTCTGTACGATTGCATGATTGAGAAGCGGGATATTTACGCGTATGTGATAAGGGAGAGAGAACTAAATCTCTTGATCACTATGGAATTTCGGCTACGTCACACCAACCCAGACTTTCGATAATTCTAAGGAATGTGTTAAGGTGGCTCGATATACGGGAAATGGGGGTCATCGTGGGAAAGTAGAATCGGATAAGACCGAGTGGGCGGAGATGATAGGGGTTTCCGATCTGTCTATGGCGGCAAGATTTACACCATTGATTGCATGGCAGAGTCCATCATTACGACATATCACGAATTGCAATTGTTAGATAGAAATTCGGAAGGGAGGAATTGCTTCGTCTGTTGTTTAGGAGTTCTGGACTAAGATACCCACACATAACATGTGTAATGCAACTTGCATATCAAAATCTTTTCTTATCTAAGATCTTCTCCCCAAATGCAATATCATGAATTCATGCCATGTTTGCTTTTCCATATGCTTTTGTGCTCATTTCCAGCATTACGCCAGTCCATGGATATGTACATTCATTTTCCGCACCCATCTAGTAGTACTCATACAATATGTAGTATACATTTACATATTTCCTCTCTTTTCTTTCAATGTATCCGCCCATCATATACTCTTTATACCTTTCCTCCATAGTATACCTTCCTGACATCCACAAGTTTCTTTCCTCTTCCCCTGGCAATCTCATCTGGTATACGTTATTTCATTAATGCTTGGTAGGTGGCTTTGACAGTATTCATCTTGTTTCTCGAACGCGGTACTTTGGCTGACAGGTCATGAATACCTACTACCTTTGCCATATCAAAGATAAGTTTTTGACATCGGAGACCGAATCCTGTAAGTTAAGAATGAATTAGCCCCTCTTCTTGCCCCGCATTGTAAAGAACTCAACATATGAGAAGAAGAATATGAGAATTAAAACATACCTGGAGGTCTTGCCATAAGCTTAACTTCAACGGCACTGACCTTCCCTTCGACATCCCCATAAATTGTTCGTTCCTCATATCTTGGAACTGGTTGCATATTCTTAATGGCCGCAATCTTTGCATTATTATTCGTATCTTCCGGTTCCTGACCCTTTGCCTCTCCTATGCCCAATCTACCTTTTCCATTTCCTGCAATTGCCAATACGTACATACTGTCGATTTTACCCAGACGAGTTTGGTTGACAACTCGGTGACTGACCAGGATTTTGGTGTCGAGTTCGAGGATTTCGTTCATGGTGAGTCCAGTCTGGTGACGTAGCTTCGTATAAATTCCATCCGGGTCCCTGGGATCGAGATTCTCCTCATCTTCCTCGTCCACTTCCCTCCCAATCTCAGTAGCCTGACCCGGGTCCTTTGTGAAATCCCCAGGAACCTGCGGGGCAATCGCAAAAGTACTTGGATCGCCCATTTCTTTCTGCAGCGCCTTCAGCGAATCCAATCTATTCGGCCTGTGTTTCTTTTCCCACTCCGGATCCTCAGGATCTATATCCTCAGGATTCTCCTCCATAACTTTATCCATGTACGCCACGAATTCGTCTCCGATCTTGTCCTGATCCAGCGTCCAATTTGAGTCAATTCGATAATCCATGATCTTCTTGTCGATTACCGGCTGCGTCAAACTCAAATCATCCATATATTTCAACCGCCCCAAATCCGTCCGTATCACTCCATGACTTTTCAGATCATCTGCATCGACAGATTCCTCCGCAGCCTCAATAGCAGCAATTTGCTCCGGGGTGTATCGTTTTCCTAATAAAGTTTTCTCTTTGTCGCTGTATCCAGGGTAAAGTTCCTTCGCGGGAGCAGCATCGAGCTCCGATTGTTTTATGCTAGCAAAACGGGCACGACGTCGTGTGGGGAGGGGAGTCGAGGCGTGGAAATTTTGTCGTCGGGTTAGTGGTCGGAGGGATGGAAGAGGCGCGTTGAAGAGACATCGCGCTGGGCGGGAGACACTCATTGTGAGGTACTTTGGGTGTTGCAGGTTCACTGCACGTCTTTCCGGAGCCCAATTCCTGAATTTCGAGATTCAGTTCGAGATTCATTTGGTGAGAAAATTAGTCGCTCGGACACTTTTTCGACGATCACGTGCTATGTATTGCAGGGGTCTTGAGGAGGGGATTTGGGTGACTTCATCCTGAAAGTTTATATACAATCTTTAACATGACATTTCAATTGATATTCAAAGTTGAATACTACACTGGCATCTGATCCTGGTTGTTAAGCAACATGAAGTTTTGTTTTCTTTCTTGGCAATATTATTCTATATACAACCTCTAGGTACTCAGACATTCATCGATGCATGTAGTTTCGTGCGCGGGGGGGCCACAAGTGATCTCAAGTGGTAGAGGCTCCATCTCTTAAGAAGTCGATTGTCTACATTCTGTCCCTTTTCCCACTGAAATCAGAAAATTCAAGTACGTAAATACTTCATGACTTCCTCAGGTATACCTCATGAAGTTATCGCAACACACACATTTCAGTCGTCAACATCACCACCACATTAAATTACTTCCATCACGTCGCCAACAGCATTGCGGGTAAAAGTCATATGTATCATTAAATTGCCGATTCATATCTCAATCACTACCCTAAAGCTCAGCCCTTAACAAATCCAAATAAAGCCTTGAATCAAAGATTCTCTCCTACTCAGCCTCAGAAAAGACAAAAGCAAACGAGGAACCAGCCGTGAGGCAAGAAGTATAAGAAAGACCACGCCCATCTGTTCAACCGCACTCTTTTCCTTATGCCATTATCGTTTTCCACTTCCAAGCTTGCCCTTATTTTATGACCCGTCCATTTCTTGCCTTGTATCAAACTACTTTAGGTATTGTGCTTTGATGATGTTCAAATTCCTGTCCCGTTGTTCCTCAATTTTCCATCTTTTTTTTTACCCGAATGCTTATACTGTCTCGCCTGCATTCTACCCTCCTTCAAGACACTTATCATGTCTCTGAACCTTATCAATATGTTTATTGGGCCCTCTCAATATCTCGATACCGAATCAATGGAACAGAGTGGCACTTAACCCCCCGCCTGCCCGAAGACACAACTGAAATAATTGCAAGTGCCAAAAGAGTGGGCAAGGAAGCAGCAGCATACCATGCCACCTCTAAACAACTGCAAATAACTGCAAAGAAAGGCAAAGAAAGGCAAAGAAAGAAAACATAAGTTTGCATGTGTAAATATATATTCAAGGATAGTGCAGAAGTAAATATACAGTATTATGAACAAATTTCTCTTCCTCATCATCAACAAAAAAGTACCACGAATATCCATCAAAACCAGTAGAGCGTATCGCATCTCTTATAAAGACTCATAATATCATCATAAGCCTGAGCCAATTTTTATCTTTCTGCTTCTTATGTAATCTTGTTTTTCTTGTTTGTAAATGACAGTCAAGAATGTTATATGAATAATTTTCCAATCCAGCCCACCTTTTCGTTCATCAAATTAATGTTATGAGAATGTGAAATAGAGGCCGTTATGCATTTGTTTATGTTTGAAATCAGAAGAAATGAAGGGCATCGTTGAAGAAAGAGAAAGGGTATCGAGAATCGAAGATGAAAAAATTGAAGCAATTTCAACATCAAAGGAAGAATATAAACGAAATCAAAAGCAAAAACGCCGTAGGATGCTAAAGAAATAGAGATGATCAAATCATTCCCCCTTCCATAGTCCCATGATACGCGGCTCTCACTTCCATAGGATGTCTCTCCATCTGTATTCCATTTGAAGGAGTAGTTGTAGCACTCCTATTAAGTGGAGGTGGTACAGACCAAGTGGGAGGAGGAATACTTTCATATGGGCTTCCACCATTCTCAATTGGACTTTTTGTAACTCACTTATCAACAATAGGACTCGAATTATTCCTACCACGGCTAGCGCTTCTCAAACGTTCTGCAGCTCGTGAAAATCGGTTCGAGAGTGAGTTGTCCGTCTCAGAACGACCGCGGTTATGTGTGTATATGTGGGAGACAGATGATGTACGGCGACGTTCGAGAGTAGGTGGAATCGGAGGCGGTTCTAGTATAGAACTAGAGTTCATTGTTGATGAGGATAGGATGGTGGGAGTTTTGCTCTTGGGAATCATGAGAATTGGTTCGTCGTCCATTACTATTTCGATGACGCCGGAGCCGGAAGAGACGCCAGAGATACCGGAGCCTGATGATACACCCGATACCATGGAGTTGGTGTTTGCATTTGGTCTATACAATGGAGCTGGAGGCGGTGATGGGGGCAGAGCCAAATGTTGTAGTTGCGGAAGAAGGGGAGGGGCTGG
>PHWZ01000489.1:0-27247 GCA_004379285.1 Botryotinia calthae
AGCTGGGGATGTGCTTACGGGTGGTGGGGAGCGAGAAGGACGGGGGCGGAGAGCTTGTGGTTCGGGGGAGGAGGAGTGATAATGCATTTGAGGCTCTGGGGATTGGGATGGGTAGTAGTGCTGAGGTTCGGGAGATCGTGATGGGTGGTAAGGCTCTGAGGAGGGTGGATCACGTGTTCGAGTCGGGTCATAGGACTCTAGGAGTATTTCGGAGTGTGGTGGTTGGAATGGATCGCGATCTGGTAGAGGAGATGGAGAGCGAAAGTTGCGGGCGTAAAGATCAGGAGTTGGTGCTTCAACGGGTGCATCATGTCCGGCATGCGTGATGGGTCGATGATAAGGAGATTGAAAGACAGGTGCATAGCCTATGTTGTTGGGGCTGCTCATTTGAGAGTAGTGATCTTGAGGGGATGGGGATTGATTTCGGAATGAAACGGGAGAGTGAATTGGTTGTGGAGATGGAGTTGGGTTAGGAACTGCTTCAAAGGTTGATTTTGATGGCCGCGGACTGGAAGAAGTTAGTTGCTTTCAGAATAGTACAAGATTTACTAGAAACTCACGGAGACATGGGACCACGAGGAACGCTTAATTCTCGTTTGTTTCCCCTTTTACGAATAAGGAAGAATGCTGCTATAGATGCTCCGATAATTACAATCAGAGTACCAATCGCTCCACCGACTATCGCTCCAGTATTTGAGCTTCCCTTCGATGCTGCAGCTGCCGTATTTGTTGAATCTGGGATTGAAGGTGTCAATGACCCCTTCCCAGCAGTAGCCGAAGCTGTGGATTGTGTTGGTGTTACAGCTGTTGAGGTTGGAAACGAGGTCGCTGCTCCAAAATTACTAGGATTTTGAATTGTGATAGTTGAATTGAAAGTCACTCCAGTATACACAATCTGTAGGTTATCGTCTGTCGCTTGACCAAGGAAAGTAGTTACTGCTGTGACGTTTGCAGTGGAGGGGCCACATCCAAACTGTACGTAATTTTCTGGGTAATTAACTTTGTAACAATTTGAATTCGAAGGGCTGAGAATCTGTTAGGCAACTTATTTCATATATTGCAAATTTCTACTAACCATGATAAGATACCATTATTAACCATAAAAGAATTTGAAGCATATCCAGCACTATTATGATCGATACAAGTGGTATACAATCCATCCGTACAAGGAATCGGGTCTGCTCCAGCTGACGAAGTTGGACAGCATCCAATTACTCCAAAAGAAGTATCGTGAATACATGAAGATCCACTTGCACAACCCACCGATTGAGCTTTGTTTCCTCCAATCCAACCACATATATCAACATCGAATGAACCTCTCTTAAACAGGTCACGAGGCTCTAGGATCGTATTCGTCGGTCGTGGCGACCATTCATCTTCCTTATAAGTAGCTGTCTGTTTAGCTGCGGCCCATGGTATAGCGTTCGTAACTCCAAACAAAGTAGAAAATAAAATTATTATGAAGGGAGACATGGCAAAGAAAGAGATTAAAGACCCCTCGAAGTAACAACCGAGAGAGCTTGACGAAGTGAACGACAGAGAAAAGAAATAACAAAGAAGGTCGAAAAGGTTTCAAAAGTGCATGACAGAGGGTATGAAAGATCTTAAATGAAAGAAGTAAGCTTTAATGAGTATTGCAATTCATCTGATTACGCCGCAACTCAGAAGAGAAGAATAAGAGCATTTCCAGGGGCCAGAATCCCACAACAAGATTTATTTCTACATTATCAAACACTGACTTCTCTGAACACGTACAAACCCAATTGGATCGTGAGCGAAGGATGCGACCACAGGACAAATTTAAACATTTGTAGAGAGTCGTGTATGATTTCTCAAAGGGGCTGTGGGATTTGTGAGATGCAACCAAAGACCCTCAATTGGAAATTTGGCTTCGCCACTTTTTATTATTGGTATAGTAGCAGCTGGTACATAGGGTTTTTGGCAATGCATTGGATAGAATCAAAACCTGATATACCAATTGCCAAATTAGGATTGTTGAAACTTTTCAAAGAAACCTTTGCATCAATCACCAAACTTAATGATTGATAGAGATTTATAATTGTATCTTGTTGTTGTGGTTGGTATGATCTATTGGTACCTGCATTTGCGATGAAGGAGGATCGGCTAGTGATTACTGTACCATCAATCATCAAACCCCCCTGCCTGCCGGAGGGTACGATATTACACGTGTTCTTGGCATATAGCATTCCAATTCCTTGTACGAGCTTATGTACTGCTGACTATTGATCTATTTTTACCTTCTACATTCAAAAAAGAGTAAGCTATCTCTTCTAGAAATGTGAAGGGGAACTGACAACCAATTCAAGAATCGACATGCTTCTATAGTCGTCAGAGAGTCTCGCGTGGGTTTATGTCGTCATACCGTTTCAAGATATCCCAAACCTGGACAGTTGCTCTTCGAAGATAGCACAAGTACAGATGATATTCGTGGCGTGAAATGTAACCCAATGTTGAATGGAGCCGGGGATGTGCTCACGCTCTGGCTGTTACAGTTTCAGCAAATCAAAAAGGCGTACTTGTACGCTTAAATTGTAACGAGGGGTGCATATGAAAGAGTATCCAAATTGACGTCTGACTTGCGCGATATTCATCGTCTAAAGTTCTGAAAGCTTAGTTAGTAATTCGGCATCCGAGGATCATTAGCTTTGAGACTTTCAAGTAAGATCAATCTGAAAATTTCTCCCAAGACTCAGTATTACTCACCCTAATGTACGCGAGTTAATTGAGAGTCCTCCTGGAAGGTCTGATACCTTATTGAGGACTGCAATATCAAAACATCCTCATAAATCACAATATCTGTCCTAGTTGCTTGTCAAACACTTCAGGAGGTTTAGACCTCTTTACGTTCTTTCATCTGTTCAACTCTCTTTCAAGCCCATTCCAACTCCGCATGCTTGATGTCTAAAGTCATCTGTTGTATATCTTGCCATGTTAAAATCCGTGTTTCGGCTTGGATTTTTGCCTGAACGGATTCCAAATCGAACCCCTCTAACGACCTATTTGTCGTTCATAAATATTAGGCGATTGGGAGTGGCCTAATGCTCGCCCAAACCGTCAAAATACGGCAAGGCATTGTGACAGAATATCAAAGCAAAGTGTCCACTGTTATTATATAGTGCTTCAAATGAACACCTACTTCGAGTAGATGGATATCAACCTCTTGCGGCGTGTCCTCTACCCACATGAATTGTGTTAGGGAGGCCGGTGTTTTCAAACGATGTAAAACCAGATGCGATGTGCAATCAAATAGTAACTTCCTGTTTATTACACTCACCCATAGTCTAGTCTAGCCTCTAACCGTCGTATTGAAGCAAGAATGACATCGTGTTGAATTAGTGATATGCAAGAGAACATGCACTAGTTATACTCTTAATCTTTCCGCTCAAACGTCAAACCCCCCAGAGTCGAGCCTTTGCTCTATGAATTTTGGCGTGATAAGTAAGCTTATGATTGGTCCGGTATCCCCATTCAGCAGTTCGAAGATGCAAAAAAAAGGTAAATAGTTGTAATGCAGGAGGAAAGACATGGAACCCGAAGGCGGAGGCGAGCCCACTAATATTTATGTCCACGATTGACGAATAAATGTTGGCTATCATACTTGTAGGAACTACCACAAGATTCCTAATGGGCAGTGTATTGAAGGATAGATACTAGACTCTCGTAAGATAAATTGCCCAAGAATGTATGCGTTATAGTTCGCTGTAACAAATTAGCTTAACCAAACCATCGCTAACAGTGTTTGGCTAGACGTTCCTGATTTACCCCTGTGTATATATCATATTGCTGATGGTACTCAACCAAACTTCTTGCATGCCAGAGATGAAGATGGCTATACACAATGGTAGTATATACCCAGGAAACTTGGAAGCTTCCAAATAATGAACGGCATGGCCAACGGGCTCATACAATTACATACATAATGGGTACAAATTAACCGGATGCTGCAACAGGTTCAAATAGGAATGAATAACACTTCGAAGACAATCGAATACCTAGTACCTAGATACGATACCAGACATTTGGATGTATTGTTTATTCAATGAAGCGAGCGCGAACTCAATCAGGAGATATGTAATATCGGTGAAGTCTCCAGAAGATTCATGTGTTTTCTAAGACATACATACATGCTCGTGCATGTATGGTGTTGTTGTTGGTGGGGAATAAAAAAACAGCGAACGGAAATGGAATTGGGTCCCGCCATTTTTGCACCATCACGTAACCATCCACTGGCCTTCCCATCCACTCCGTACACACACCATGACGAACCTCGGCTCCTTATCTCCTCTGCCTCGACTGAGCCTCGCATCATTGATGAAGCATTCTTGCCACAAAGCCGTTGATTATATACCATATACCGTTTAGAACAATTAACAACAACTAATCTCTAACTTTATCACATTCACAAAATACACACATTTATCATCAAACACACTGTCTTCAACATCAAGATGGGTCCTGTGAAGACCGCAAATTTACCCATTATTCCCTTGGCGAAAGGGACCGTTCTACTCCCTGGAATCCTCCTTCGCATTCCAGTATCTGGTCAACGGACAGATATCCCAGCTTTGCTCTCTGGCGTTTATAGCAGAGCTGCTTCAACTACACCGAGTCAGCCATTGGACAGTGTCCATATCGCCTGCGTTCCTTTGAACTCGCCATTTCTCACTCAAGATGGACAGAAGATGATTACTGGAAATGAGCAAACCCCACAGCCCAGAGAACGATTAGCTATTAAGCCATCGCGAGCTACGAAGGATGATCTGTTTGAATATGGAGTGGCTGCTAAAATATCGGCGGTTGAAGGCACAACTGGTCGTTCCGGGGAATTCGCCTTGTTGGTTGAGGGTGTAGCCCGGATCAAGCTGGATAGCATAACACAGGAGAAGCCATTCCTTGAGGGAGAAGTTACATATTTACACGATGAAGGTAAGGAAAATGTGCTGATTGAGACAGGATAATTACTAAACTCTTGCAGATATGCCTACTGAAGATGTAGCTGTCCAAGAACTTTTCGCACATCTCAAACAACTATCACGAGACCTTTTGACCCTTTTACGACTTTCATCCCTCCTCCCTCGTACATCTGGTGGGCTTTCCCCAATACTTGCCCGCCGCCTCGAAGTATACATAGCAAAGAAGGATATATCGGACGCCGGAACTCTGGCAGATTTCATGGCGAATGTGGTTGAAGCATCGTTGGAGGAAAAGTTACTGGTTTTAGCAGCGCTCTCAACTAAGGATCGCCTTGAGCGAGCAATCCTTTTACTTGAACGTCAAGTCAGCACTATCAAAAATAACGTCAAAATAACAACAGTCACAACCTCCAACATCCCTGCAAACATAGATATCGATCAATTTAATAAAGTAAATGGACATCGTATGCGAAGACTATCAATTTCGGGCGCGCCACTGCCTCCCAGTATGGCAGGTAATGGTGGGTCTCAGGATGATGATCAAGAACCGGATGAAATGGAGGAGCTTAAGAAAAAGATCGATGGCGCAAAGATGTCCCCTGAAGCAGCCAAAGTCGCCGACCGAGAATTGAAGAGATTGAAGAAAATGTCACCAGCTAAAGCAGAGTATCAAGTGTGTCGGAATTATCTGGAGAATTTGATTGAGATACCGTGGTCCGAGATGACTGAAGATCAACTAGGCGTCGATACATTATCGAGGGCCCGCAAACAACTTAATGATGATCATTATGGGCTGGAAAAGGTCAAGAAGAGATTGCTTGAGTATTTGGCGGTTCTCAAACTCAAACAAAGTATCAATGACGATGTCAATTCACAACTTGCCAAAACAAACGAAGAAGATTCAACTGCCAAGGTTGAAATTCTCAAAAGCAAGAGGAAAATTGACAAATCGCCAATTCTGCTCCTTGTCGGCCCTCCTGGAGTGGGCAAGACTAGTCTGGCAAAGTCAATTGCTACTGCGTTAGGACGAAAATTCCATCGGATTTCTCTCGGCGGCGTTAGGGACGAGGCGGAAATTCGAGGTCACCGCAGAACATACGTGGCAGCAATGCCCGGCTTGATAGTGAATGGTCTGAAAAAGGTCGGTGTGGCGAATCCTGTCTTTCTGCTTGATGAAATTGACAAGGTTGGGTAAGTAACGTCGTTGTCTGTAGGCATTTCTGTAGCTGACTCTTTTGTAGCACTTCTAACTTTCATGGCGACCCCTCGGCTGCCATGCTTGAGGTTCTAGACCCAGAACAAAATCATACATTCACAGATCACTATGTCAACATACCAATTGATCTTAGCAAAGTTCTTTTTATTGCCACCGCGAACAGTTTAGATACTATCCCGCCACCATTACTTGATCGTATGGAAACTATTAGCTTGTCAGGATACACGACACTTGAGAAAAGACATATCGCCTCGCAGCATCTAATCCCAAAGCAGATTCGCACTAGTAAGCCTTCACAATCAGCTGAGAATATTGTATTCGGCCACTGACGCTGTGTAGATGGGCTCGGAGATGGACAAGTCGAGTTCACCCAAGATGTTGTGTCCAAGATCATCGAATCCTACACTCGTGAATCAGGGTAAGCATTGATGGCCCTAAATTCCTCTTTCCTATAGACCGAATCATCCCCTACGTTACTAGTATAATCTTGCCACTGTCAAAACTCATTTCAGTAACGTCACTGACCACCTAAACTCCTAGTGTCCGTAACCTTGAGCGAGAGATTGGATCTGTATGTCGTGCCAAGGCGGTAGAATATGCGGAGGCGAAGGACTCGGGACATACGGGTAGAGGCTCTTTCCGCATGATCCTTAGCCAGCGAATACTGATCAGTTCTACAGAAAAATACAACCCAAAGCTTTCGGTGGAAGACATCGAGGAAATTCTGGGTATTGAGAAATTTGATGAAGAAATTGCCGAAAAGACGAGGTTTGCCCCCATCTACTCTATCTTTCGTCTTCGAAATCGAGACTCTTTTGCTTAAGCTCTTGTAAGGATGTAAACACTAACTCCAAGGATAGCCGTCCAGGGATAGTTACAGGTCTCGTGGCCTATAGTTCTGGTGGGAACGGTAGTATTCTTTTCATCGAAGTGGCCGATATGCCAGGGAGCGGTAGCGTGCAGCTAACAGGGAAATTGGGCGATGTACTAAAAGAAAGTGTCGAGGTAGCACTGAGCTGGGTGAAAGCTCATGCGTACGAGTTGGGTCTGACGCATGACCCATCGGAGAACATCATGAAGAAGCGGAGTATTCATGTGCACTGTCCTTCAGGGGCTATCCCAAAGGTTTGCTTTCCCATGATGCTGTGTTATAATCCGCTAATGAATTGACCAGGATGGCCCATCTGCCGGTATGGCACACACTATTGCACTTATTTCGTTGTTTTCCGGCAAGCCTGTGCCCCCAACTATGGCAATGACGGCAAGTCTTAGTATGCAATACTCGTATGTTCACAGACACTAATATCTTCTATAGGGCGAGATCTCATTGCGTGGACGTGTTACTGCCGTAGGGGGTATCAAAGAGAAGCTCATTGGAGCTCTCCGTGCGGGTGTGAAGACTGTATTATTACCAGCACACAATAGAAAGGAGTAAGTATCTCTTCTCTCAACTTAGCCAGCACGCTAACACTATTTAGTATCAAAGATGTTCCGCAAGAAGTCAAAGATGGTCTAGAGATCATCCACGTCAGGTATGGGTTTTACCTTCTCCACCACCTCACCCATCCATCTGTTATCATTTGAAGACTAACATGCCACTAGGCACATCTGGGAAGCAATGCGATACGTCTGGCCTGAAGCACATTGGCCGGGAGAGGAGAATTTCGCGGGTATTGAAAGTCGTTTATGATTTTGATAATCATATCAGATCCGAAATCTCCCGGCGGCACCGTGTTGTGTAATCTTGACCAAAATTGTCCGCTGATAAGTTGCCTTTTTCTCGCTTCCTTGAAATGATATGATCACAGTTGGCGTTTCGAGCTGAAGCACAGAGTATGTAATCTACTATTATCTTGTGTATATTTGTTTTGTTTTTGGCGCGCGTTTGGGTACGGGGCTACTTGCTGGAGGGCGTTGTGTTGTATAATTTAGGGGCTTAAAAATCATCATACCTGTATAGGCAGTCGCCACTCTTTTCAGAACGAATCGCAAGATTTAAATAGAAGTCTGTAGAATTGGTACAATATTGTCATTCAAATCGGCAATACTTGCACTCTGTGAAATTGATGAAAACCTGCGATCAGGCTAGGGAATTTCTACCCTCCTAAAATAGTGTCCGTACAAGATTTTAAATGTTGAATTATCTCAAGGGGCTTTGGGGTTATCTGGGGAGAAATTTGAAAGGCATCAGACATCTCATTAAGTATTTCAATGTTTAAGTGTTTAGTAAGTATTGGCTTAGTAAAGTTGAAAGTCACTGAAAATAATTTTTAAAAAGTATCTTAAGAACATCAAAAGCACACTTTACACTACAAGAAAATCATTTTGAATAGTATCATAAACAGTTCTGTCTCTTCCTCATTACAGCATGATTGATAATTAATGATGTCACTCAAATGATATAAATAGTTATTATTGGTATAGTTAGTGATATGATTATTTGAATAATTCCAATATCGAAGGAGGAAGAAAAGAAGAGAGAAGAAACGGTTAAAAAGACTCTAGAGTTTAGTTTGCAGTATTTTTTTTATTTTTTTTATTTCTTTCTTTCTTTTATGTTGAGTGTGGTAGGATAGGATATGATGGATAAGACAAATAAGTGTCTAAGCACGGAAATAACGGACTGCAAACACGGGAGAGGGGAGGGAAGGGGCGTAGGTACGTACCTCGTCTCTCTATATATATGATGGTACGAAGGTACGGAGGTACATGGTGGGTATACAGAGTGGTACGGAGAGCTGGGGGTGGGACGAGGTTGGATAGGATGGCTGTGAGATGCGTAGGCTGCGTAGGAGATGGGTTATGCGGATGTGGGTAGCCGGGGAGTTTGATGCAATGGATGGAGGTGCTGAGGACTAGTTGGTGCAGAAGGGTTGGGGTGGTGATGAGGGAGATTCATGGTGTGTGAGTTTGTGGGCTTTTTTTGTGAGAGGTGTGGGGATATGGTGGGTGGTGTGGATGAGTGGTTGATGGATGGGGAGGGTAGGATGGTGGCTGGGATGGATGGATGGATGGATGAATAGATAGATGGGGCTGGGAGCCAGGAGGTCGGTGTTCGGGTGCGGGCTCCGAGACCGGTGGATGAGAGAGTGTGTTGATGAGGGTTTGGAATGGGGAATGCAGGTCGAGGGGCGAGGGAAAGGATAGGCTAGCTAGATGGATGGATTCGTGTATATGTGCAGATAGACGAACTCCCCGTTTCGAGCCCTCACGTGTGGTATTACTTACTTAATTACTTACTTGCATGCATGCGTGTATGCATGTATGCATGAGTTCTGGAACACGAGAAAATGGGATTAGGAACTTGGTATGTGGATATGGAGGGAAGGGAAGGGAAGGGGAGCTTGCTATGTATGTATATATGTATGGAATCCATCGTAGTATATGATATGTAGCGAGTGATACTACGGTATGGATAATTTAACACTCGCAGATGTGTTTGAAATTACTATATGCAATGCAATGCAATGTAATGTAATGCACATCATGTATCTTTCATGCTATTGTGTGTTTATGTTTGGGGTTAGGATGTTATTTTTGTGTGGTGGGCTATACTTTTTAGGGATATTTGTAGAAGGGAAAAGAAAATCGAGTTTTGAGCTTGGTTTCTGGGTTCGGGAGATGTGGATGTGGATGTGTATGTATGTATGTATGTATGTTGTGCTAGGTACGCGAAATCAGGGAAGGGGTAGGTAGAAAGGAAGGGCTTGGGATATACGTAAGTATGTACCAGACATACATACATAATACATATTACATACAAGGTACCGTTTGGAAGTGACCGCGAGGAATGGAATGATGATTAGTCGCTGGGATTGTGCAGCGGCGGTATTCGGTGAGATGTCTGGGGGTACGGTAGGTTGAACACGGAGCTGGTTGTGCGTGGGAATCTCAATGGAAGAGGGTGTGCGCTGTAGGTTATTACGAGAATGTGAAGGTTGAGGAGCTGGCTGTAATCGATTATGATGTAGGTATATATTTCTTTATAGTATTATATTATATCATCAGGGAATGTATTGTATAATCTCCACGCTCGAGACATTCTGCGCATTTCTTCATATGAACAAGATTAACATTGCAAAAATACAAATGTAAGATTACATTTCCTTTCCCCAAAAAGTCGATTACACAAATTCCCACAACTCGGTGAGTCGTAGTGCACTTTTCAAGTATTGATATCTCCATTGCATGCAAATATACACATATCACGCATCACAAGCGAAGGAGGATTTCTCAAAGCTACCTAACCCCTTCCCTCTCCCATGCAGGAAAGAAATTAGATTCTTCTGCATGGCGACACAGAACTGCGACAGGGAAGTTCGGCATGTTCCTGATGTTGGTGTATCTATTGATGAGGAGGATCGGACGGCAGCGGGGTTGTTGCAGAGATTTCGGGTGTGTGCAGTTGTGCTTGAGGCTGAGGGGATAGAGAGAGATGGGTTAGGAGGAATATTGGCGATGGTGGGAAATATTGGGATTCATCGCTAGGTAGCTGCAATACTTTTATAATCAATACATTTGCAAGTATGCTGGAATCTACGAAATTTTATACGGAGAAGACAAGTCAAAGATATCATTCGTGGAATGAATACTCGTTGAACATGGTATTATATGAGGATCTACTTGATGCCTGTCTCTTGAATTCCCTTTTGAGAAGTCCAAAGAAAGTGTGAAGTATGTGGCGCAATCTCATCAGATTATCTTCCACAAGCCGACGTCCATCACCAGGGAGAGCGCTTAATATGGAATCCGAGAAAAGATAACCTCCAATACTATCTCTGATTTCGTCTCACCACCCGCAAAATAAGAGAAAAACATTTCCACGTTATCACGAATCTAGAGTGACACCAAAAGCCGTGCACACATCCACACCAGGCAAGGATATCCAAAGCGGAAAAGAAGTCGCCCGAACAGGAAGCGTGAGATGATCACATATATCTCCTTGGAGATTCCTTGATCTCAAAAACCAACGATTGGGCGAGAAAACACGCAATCAAAAATGGCAGCAATGCAGCCGCCAAAAAAATATACCTCAATAGGAGATAGTCAGCATGTCTCGGAATGAATGAGAGACTGAGACACATCGGAAATATGAGAGAAACTGAGACATAAAAAACGCACAATCGGGTGGAACAGTGGAACCTGAGCGCACGAGGATTGCTAGAAACAAATTGGATCGTCACCGGAGGTAATAAATCGGAAGGAGAATATGTGTGTCTTACTTTTTGACAAGACGAAGGGGGTACTCAACGTGATGGGCTAGTGTCGCGTGGATGGTAATCAAGAATGGGTCAGTCTGGGAAGCAAGCTCAATCATCGCAAGGAAGAGCTCTCGAGTTCTTTGATCCGGCTTCTCGTAAAGATAAATGGTGACGATCGAGTGTTAAGGCCAATGCATCGAATAGGGCTAGATGGATCCCTTTGCCTCAATCACAGCTCTTCTATGGACGCTGAATGCGACGGGACTTTCGACAGTGGATGCCGAGACACTAGGAGCTCCATTTGCAACGGACGGATGTGAGTTGAGTCAGGTAGGCCAGCGGTCTCAGCTAGATTCTCTCAAAGCATGGAAGATCTACTTTAGCTATTGCTATGCCCAAAAATAAAATTTCACTTGCAACTTGATGAACGTAGTCTAATCGGGTACTCAATGTAATGCGCACTGGGCGGATGCTGCGGACTAGCGGACTACGCTTCCGAGAGCTTGAGATCGAAAGTTCTTCAGTAGGACTCTTCAGTAGGACTACAACGGGTGGCTCATTAATGATACACTGAGCTGTTTAATGCTTGGGTCTAGCACTGGCTGTACGAGATAGACACTCTACTTGGAACATATATACTATATAGCGTGTGGTTGTAACTGTAGGAGGTATCATTTGCAACGGCAAACGTCATGCCTTCTCCGATCGAACGAGTCTTGACTCAGACGATGACTTGATTCCAGATGAAGAATCGGGATGTTCCATGGATAACAGAGAACTCAATTGGACGCACGCGATAATTGAGTCCTTGATGGGTGCTCATAATTTTGTAAGTGATATGGACTAGGATGTACGTTCTCTCTTGATGATGATCTGCCGGAATATTTTAAATCAATATTAAGCATTGACAACGCTAGTAGCGGGGTTTTCCCGTAAAGCTCTTCGGAGTTACGACCGCATAACAAAGCTCCTAACTGGACCCTCAGGGCTAAAGACGGTGCATTATTTCAGGTGGTGAACTCTGTTTGCCTTATTGAGAGTACATATATACGATTTAATCCTCTAGATCATGACGAGCTCTTCGGTGTCATTGTGTTGCAGGACATGAAATGAAAAAGAAGTTAGCGCACAAACTTTATCAAGCGCATCTGATATTCAAAGTTGACAAGCGGCATGTTTGATATCTTATAGTTCTCCTCTATTGAAAGCTCTGGGACACTATCAACGTCCGTTCACCTCTAGACTCTCGCTCACAACTCCAGCCGTCAGCCTATCAATCGCCATACAGCGTGTTAGCCACCGCTATGATCCCACGCATCTCGCGAACTGCACCCCATCACCCATTAAAGCGGAGAATTTCATGGATCAAGCCCGAGAGCCGTTCGAACATACCTGCACGATTCGTCCGAAAAGACGTGTAGTGTGGCTCAGCAGTGACTGCATCTCCGTTTTAGGTTCCCGATGTGTCAAGTCGGTAGTGCAAACTATAAAATTGATTGCCATTCAATAGATGCCAATAGGTCATGATAAGATATCCTTACTTGGATCGTTTTCGTTTTTTCACCGTGTATGTATAAGACGGCTGACCTTATTCTTTTTTACCGGTCTTATAGACCATAATGTATGGTGGCGATATTATAAATCCGTCTGACGAGCGATGAATGGACTAGATGGGTAACCGGTAAAGCGTCATCATGCTCACGGCCAAATCCAGAGATAAAGTAGTAAAGAATGTTGAGATGTGTCGTTGATATGCAGCTGAAGAACCATTATAGTCAGCCTCACCCCCACTCCCCACTCGTTCATACTCATGTGCTCAACGCAATATGCAAGCCTTATATGATCAGGTTAATGATCCCCCCCCATAGAGAATTTAGCCAACTTCGGCAGCCTTCAACCCTAATTACCCGTCCGTATATCTTATCTTGTCTACGACTTTTAGACCGGTCCCAAACTTTTAAATTCTCGGTAATCCCGATCCATTTTCTTCTCTTCAAACCCCAAATAAGGCCTTGTGGCTGTAAGATGGCGTGCAATAGTCAAGCCTCCAAATGCACTAACTTGCCTTGACATGATAATCAGTGAAGCCTCTTTTTCTCCCCCCCTATAAAACATTGAACGTGGTCATATATTTCTACACGCAGTGTGGACGTTGGCTACTTTCTCTCGACCTTTATACGACGCACAGATAGACGTTCGCAGGTCTACCAAGGGACTTAGCTGAGCATCATCTTCCCGTCACGCTTAGACTTCTCCTCCAGAGACTCTAGTTGTAAGTAGCGGGTAGATAATTGAATAATAAAACCTACAGTCACTAAATGGGGGATCTAAAATTAGCCAGCCATCATACACGTACAGATTGACAGGATTTCGATTGATCCAGTCAAGTGCGGACGTAGAGCCCGCATTGATCTCCTCGCCAATCGGGGAGTTCAAACATGTACCGGTACTGTAGCATCATGCTTTCCATGATCGTCAGCTATAGACACTTTTCGCTACCTACCGTGACTGACCATCATCATTCCATGCAGATCATAGCAGGACGATTTCATCACAGTCCGGACCAGATTGTCGGATGAAAATGATAGCTAAAGAACTCTTTTGCCTATGGATTATTGTCGCCGTAAGATATCCGTATGCGTACATCCCAAGTACCTTGGCTATGTCCAAGTACCTGCAGTCTTTTTCTCGTAGTCTTGATTCGTGCGTTGCTACCCTCATGTCGATATGCAATCAATTGGACAGGACAAGATCGACATTCCATCAATGTATCATTAGTAGGTGCCGTACTTAAGAGATCTCCTTTTGGAAATTTACAGCAAAAGAAGTAATATGATTGTAGTTGACCAGGGAAAGGCTCGAGTGCGAACGGGTTACTGGGTAATTCTCCGTTGAAGCGCTTGAAAAGAGATCTATTATGCTTTCATATGTACTGCAATTTCAGTGCTCCCCGCATTTCCAAACACTCCAACCAATCATTTGATGATTTATCAAGCTAACTCCTTCTCTCTCGGGTAGCGGTCCCAATAGCCTTCGTTGAAGATCATTTTATCCATATCAATGTACCCCTTTGGACCTTTCGTATTACGGATTACCAAGGGATGGGTGAGCTTACTGTCCACGTCAGGCAATGGTGCTGGACTATGTTTGGAACAGATTCTCTGCAATATACCTCTCATTTCGATACAGTAATCAACCATCACACTAGCAAGCTTCATCCGGAAGAAATGCAACGCCGCTAAGATCTAGCAAAAACTCCGAAACTATCATGGAGCGAAAGGGCCAAGCGAAAACGCTACTGCAGGACCTTCGATGGCAATACCAACATTGGAAGGACTTGAGATCGGAAAAGAAAATAGCAAGAAGAGATTCTCTCCTTCACATCAGCGTTACGCCGATCAGACAGATGTAGTGCAAGTACCTACCATTCCTGTGTACTTTATGTAGCTCTGAGTCTCGGATCATTATCAATCCCTAGAATGGAGCCGATGGAGTTATTGATTGGATGGTGTGAGCGGGGAGGGGAAGGAGGGGTGTAATAAAATATCCCAGGCTTTTCGGAACGAGGCCAGAGATTAGATGAGATCTCCTCGGTACAACACCAAACCACCTCAACCACCATCGATATTGGTGAAAGCCCAGAAAATGGAGCGCTGCAATGATACATGCCATCACAGTCCCCTAGTAGACTCGCGGTGCGGTCGATCTGATCCAGTAATCCTTCCCATCCATTGCAAGGTTCCGAAGGGTCAAGATAAGAGGGGCAGCAGTTATATTACGATGCTCATATAGGCAGGCACAGGGGTCAATCGGGATAGTTCTATGCGAAGGATTCCCAAAACTCATCGAACAATATGCTTGGTATTTTCATACTATTCGTATTTCGCACAGGTATACCGGTAGTAGTCAAAGCATCGACAGAACATCGATGTCATAACTGACTAATTTCTTACTACAAAGTTTTCGAGGAGACGGATTAACTTTCGCTCTTAATCACGATGAATGACAAATTGTCCAGACGACCAGGATATGTAATTTGTCTGCACCCATTATTAGCCTTTTAGATATGTGCAACCCACCTTGCAGGAAACTTTCATCTAAAGCAGCCAACGTTCATGGGCCGAATATATTAATTGCCAGGTCGGGAGATTGTTAGAAACGTGCTCAAGCTTCGTCTAGCCAGCCTTGAGCGTTTGAAATGGGCTTTGCCGAAACCTAATTGATCACTGTCCGGTAGCTACATAGGTATTGGCTATAGGTTTTGGAGGTTGGTGAGAAAGTACCTGTAGCGACAGTACTGATTTTGTTGGTTAAATTTCGCTTGTGCGGAATAATAGGCTGTGGGTTGATGGCCCCCTTGTTCGGGTTTGAAGAATGGCTCCCTTTTTGCTTTCCTTCGTCGCAATCGGATCTCGTAATATCTGTGCTTCAGTTCGTCTGAATATCAGAGTTTGCATGAAAGGTAGTTGAGAGAAAAGTCTATTCTCCCTTGAGATTGCGGTCATTCGGAATGACTACCGACTAGATTTGAGAATCGTCTAGAGCTCCTTGGAATACCAAAGATTGAATATACAAAACCTATTTAATGAAGACAAATGAACAATGAACCATTTTCGACCAAGCCACCAAAGTCCTTCCATGATATCCAATCTATTTGCAGAACGGTAGATACGCGGAGTGCTTCATCGGCACGTTAGCCATAACACTCTTCCTGAATCCTGACTCCCTGTAGTGACATTTTTTGGAGCCCCAGATGGGAAGGGAAAAAAGTTGACATTGTCCAAGCTTCATCAGGAATCCCCTGTCCCCGGAACACGCCCGTTCGTTGTGGTCTACAAGGAAGGGGGATGATTGCATGCATGATGATGCGAAAGTGGCTCGAACCTGGCTTATATTACTGTAACAAACAAGTGAACAATGCTTGAAATAACGTGGTGTCCTGGGTACTCTTGAAGCTTAGCGCTTCCCCGAATCTATACCCCCTTGTTCAGCGATTATTATCAGAGCAGTTATATCCAGTCTCACGAACTCACCAATCTACCTTGCATTGTCTGATTGTCTGTGGAAGTCGAGTAGTGACCACCTTTCGCCTTTCCCAATACTGAAAAAAATAAAAACACCCCAGAACATACATTGTGATGCCCATGACTAAATGTTGACTGATCATACCTGTAAAGAGGATTTGGACTATTGACAGGGCTACTGCATCGAGCCGTTTTCTGTGCTTCTTTTTGATTTTCGAGAGACGATCATGCTGCCTGCGCGCCCGAGAGCTGTCACAATTTTCCCTAAGAGTCATAGATGAACGATATTCCAAATTGATGAACAGTGAGCCTCGAGACACCTTTTGCATCGAATCCACAATACCATCCAGAATGAATTCCAACACACTATTTTTATCAAGTGACATTGTCCCATTCGAGCACCCACTCGCCCAAACGGGAATCAGAGGGATAGATAGATGAAAAGCCGACATTCATCGCAAGCCAATCCGTAGATGTGACCCAGAGGCATGGGCCGAAGCAGAAGCGATGGTTGTGTACTAAAAGTTGTGGCGAGCGGCAAGCAAGCAAGGTAACAAGGTAGCTAGGTGGAAGAGATTTGGAGGAGAAGAGCGAGCGGGGCAAAACGACATCTGTCCCTTTTTGTAATCTCATCATACCCAATTTTGTCAAACGATTATCCTGATTCCTGAGTTATGTGTTCTCTGGTCATTTTAGTACCAAATTGGAATTATCCAGATCGAAGTAGGCAATGTTCACGAGACTTTCCGGAGCCGAGAATTGATTAAATTAATCAAACCAGCCATGTTTACCATGTTTACTAGTGTAGTAGCATACCTTTTTTTAGTTACCGTCCGTACCAGAGTTGGATGAGTGATATTTGCTAGGTAAGCAGGCTCGTGAGGGTCACTTGGTCCTAGATCCCAAGGAAGCAGGTCCTTTACACTTTTAATATATTCGTTGCTGGGAGAATGGGATACTGGGACATTGGGAGATTGACCTGGCCCTCCATCAACACACCTGGGCTCACTGGCGTCGGCTGGGTACGGATGAAGGTAATTATCATGGCATGATATTGAGAGAAATATAGACCGAATTAATTAATTCTTAATTAAATCACCTTCTCAACATCTCCAGTTCAACCGTGCTAGAGAGCTAAGGAAACCATGAAGGTCCACTGGTGCTTGTGCTAGTCTGTTGCCCTGTCACGTAAGATTTAGGGATATCCAATTTACGACATGGGGCCCTGTCAAACTGCAGCCATCAGCGTGAACCCCAAATAAACCTCACGCTGTGCTTGGGTGGCTAACTAGTAGCGAGGAAAGTAGGTAAAGTAGGTACTTGTCCTTGTGTACTGATCGAGACTCGAACGAGAAACCCCTGGGAATGTTGAATCAATGTACTTTGTTTGTGCCGGGGATACGGACTAGCTAGGTAGGCTTGTAGGTTCGGAGCTGGCTTCGGACAATAGAGAGAGAGAGTTAGTTGCTCCTAACGCGTAGAAGTTAATTCTCCACTGATAATCGATCTCAATCATGGATACGCACATCATAGTCAACGGTTTATTCGCCCTTTCCAATCATCTCACATGAAAGGAAAAACGAAAAGGAAAAAAAACGTTCTTTTGATGATTCACAATACGGAAACAGAGTGGTAGCTAGGTGGACAAAGTTCAGATATCAGACGAATCATACCGGTATGGACCGCACGGTAGTCGTCACTGGCTCATGAATGCGCCAGCCAGAACTACCGGCAACCAACCTCAATATTAACTAGATCAGTTCATTGGACTATAGCTACCACTTAAGCAGGTAAGGGAAGCCAGCTAATCATCAGAATTACGATTCGTTTAGTTCACACGCCATTGATGGAAGTTTTTGAGTAAATAGGAGACACGATGCCATGTGTAGATTGTGTCGTGAACGCGAAGTAAAGAAGAGAAGAGAACAAGAAGAAAACAGTGAATGAGAGACACGGCATTTAGTGTTAGGCGAAGGTAGTCGAGGCGGTGGGTGGGATCGATAGATAGTACGTACCGTAAATTCGATGTGACAACGAAGATAAGTTAAATAACATAACCGACTATAATTAATTGTTGCGATTAAACTAACTATGGTTGATTTGTCTACTTCTCCTCGCAGACAAGCTTTTCATTAACAAGGAACCAATCATGGAGACGCCGAGGAGCCGTAGCTACCGAATGATGGGGATTAACTAGAAGTTCACTAGAAGAACGCATGCGGCATGTCCAACCACCGCGGCCAGATCCAAAAAAGAAAAAAGAAGAAAAAAAGACTTGGCGTGCACTACCCAAGTAAGGTAGGAGGAAACGGCAGACTGATAGTTGAGTAGTCTATCTGGTTGGTACGCCAGGTAGTTAAATCGTCAAGTCAAGTAGTCTACTTCAATAACCATATCTAATCTCGTAAATCAACGAGATCTATCCTATCTCTCTCATAATAACCTCAAAGTGTAACCACAAGTATCTCCGTAGGTATTTCATATCTTCCAATATTTCTGTATCACTGCAGGATGATTTCAAATTCTACATCAAATCTCATTGGTGGAATTTTGTGGAATGTCAAGAGACCTTGGACTGTTTAGAGGAAAGGAGTTCACAGAACCATGCATCTCTCCTGCAAGCAGCCGCCGTAGGGCAGATGAGGATCGTCGCCCCAAAAAGGATTTACGTATGTCGGGAATGACGATGCAAAAGGTTTCGAATATATGTATGTGACATGAAGATGTGTATACCAACTACTTGCGGTGTGTCGAAATATCGAAAAGAGGAGATCATTAGGAAGATCCGAATCAATAGGGAATAGATAAGAAACCAATCTTCTCAATTGGGCAATGAATGTTCTTCTGCGCTCCATTTGTTTTTAATGCATAATGTTCATCTGAAAATCTGGTTACATGTTAGCACTCACCGGCAGTGTTGTTGCAGACAGGAAGTCGAGGTTATGAGGAGTCTGAGCGTTTGTTTTGAGATTATTGCGAGGCCGGTAGATGGATGATGGAATTGAGGGGATTCGGGGTTCGGGAATCTGAAGATGTAGATGTAGACGGTGTTGATGATGGCAGCAGAGCAGACGTGAGATGTTGAGGTTACTGCTGTCTGTCTATTACCAAAAGATAGCAAACAGACACAAAGGCAAATGATCGATGCTCATTACCACATCATCATCACATAAAATCATAAAAATCATAAAAAAACGTCAAATCTTAGAACAATCGATTTTCAAAGTCACTCTTGGCTATCACGGTAAGATCCGAGGAAAATAGGGAAAACAGGAAATTATTGTATGATTATTGAATTTTCTTTCCGAATGGTCTGATACCCATATCGACGCACTAATAATGTATATCTCCGTAGCTTCATTCTCTTCCCTCGCAGTGGATTGGCTTGCTTGAGTGGCTTTACTGGCTCGACTGGCTCGACTGGCAAGAATAGAGGATGAGTGTGGATGCGTGTGCGAGTGGGCGAATGGGCGAGTGAATAAGTGGATGACTGAGTGAGTCTTCCGCTCGGAGGTAAAAAATACCCGATAAGATTTGCGACATGTGATGGTAAAAAGTAAATGCAAAACTTACTATTGCTACTTGCATTACGATATTTCGATGGAACTGCGAGGGAGGGATGGCTAGATGGCTAGATGGCTAGATGGCTAGATAGATAGATACACTTTGCCGTGTTGGGTGGAAAGGTTAACACGGCATTGATATCCAAGAAAAGCAATCATCTAATCATACTGCCATCAATGCCATACGACGCTCTCCATGGCCTCTCTTCCTACGTCCTTCGCTCCAAGGTTGCCCGTCGACATCTCCGAGACGCCAGTTCTTCCTCGGCATATCGTGCCTAATAAGTTAGCCCTATTGTATGATTCCCCTATGATAAAGCACCCATGTTCACGGATGGGTAAATCTGTCCAGGGTGAGCAAGGATATCGAAGCGCAAGAAGTAATGAAGAGAGATTTAGGATAAGGCGGATCAACTGGTAAGACGGTAGTCAAAACATGTCAAAACATATCAAGTCATACTTGGCGTGATATAGTGAGGCATGAGGAACGGGATGAAATGGTGTAGAACTAATGATTGAAGAGTGAACGATGACGGTGAGCCGGGTGAATGAATTGGAAGTATTGCTCTTGCTACAAGATCGTCTTGGATGTAACCTAATCTAATACTCTTCTTGCTCCTGCTACCAAATCATCTTCAACGTAATCAAGCCAATACTCTTCTTGCCCCTTCATCCCAATGCAACCAGACGAGGCACGAATGAAGATTGAACACCCTCGAGTTCTATCATCCCCCCTCAGCCATCCCATCAGCATCGAGTCATTTTCTTATATCCTCCTTGTTCTTACTCATCAAAATACGGATTCAAAGCTCAATGCTACCCCTTCCCTTCCCTTCCCTTACCTCCTTTAGCTCTCTTACCTGAGAATACGACTAGCAAGATGAAAGACCAAGATCGAGACCTTCAACAGGAGATTCAAATCAGAACCAAAAAATTGATTAGGGAACGGAGTTTTAATTTATCATCTGCGCTTAGAATGTTGCTGCTTACTACCACCCGTATAGCGAACGGTTCACATCGGCATATTTGCGCATTGATACTCGTAACATACCATACCATCTCGCATTCTTCTCTCCTCCCTCCTCCGTCCTCCTTCTCTCCTCGATCCCTTCATCTCATCCCTTCAATGATCAGTGACCAATGACCAATGTCTACTGTCTACTGTCTACTGTCCAATGCCCAATGTCGAATATCCAATGTCTACTGTCTACTGTCCAATGTCTACTGTCTACTGTCCAATGTCTACTGTCCAATGTCTAATGTCTATTGTCCAATGTCCAATGATCCATAATCAATCCCTCGGCAACAATCACAATCAACAGTAACAGAAATAGCTACGTGCTTATTAGATGATTTGTATCCATTTTTCGAATCCCAAAACCATTATCAATTCATCTGTTTTCTACCGGTTTTTCTTCCTGTCACTCAATTCCGCCCCACCATCATTTCCTTAACTTTCTTCCCACCCAAATCCCAAATCGTATGGATATCTGTCTACTTTTTAATATACATCTTCCTCCTTTGTAACCCCAGTCTTCACCTTGTTCCGTTTATTTTCATACATCGCCACATGGCACCAGACATTCTTCGGCTCGAGATGTAATTTTTCCGTTATGTTATAGTAACCAAATGAACCTTGAAAAAGAGTTGTGGTGGGCAAAGGGTGGTGGTCAACAGAACAGCTATCTACCTGGTA
Organism: Botryotinia calthae; assembly: GCA_004379285.1. Lineage (NCBI taxonomy): Eukaryota > Fungi > Ascomycota > Leotiomycetes > Helotiales > Sclerotiniaceae > Botryotinia > Botryotinia calthae. Next base: position 21,635 of record PHWZ01000489.1, read on the forward strand.
TCTACGACATACATGCGGATGTGCCGCTTCCCCCAAATTCTGGTTAGCCAGTCTAGCCGGCCTACTGTAATGTCTAATGTCAATGGGGGCTACTCAAATTACACGACGATTCAATGCCGACTCAATGTCGATTGTCCGTTGTCAATTGCTAACTGATATTCTGTTCTTGCCACCATTACCATTAGTGCAGTCACTTTACCAATTGCTATTCGTTAGCAAGTGTTACTTACTACTACCAGTACAAGGGAACCATACTCAAGGACCAACTTGCAATGATTCTCAATTTCTACTATTATACAAAATTATCTATATCGTATCGCTCTAAACTATTAAGGGAATCAAGCTAACCTTTCTTTTTTCCTTTTTCTTTCTATCTACAAGGATTTTCTCAAGTCAGGACCGGAATAAGAGTACCTCCGCCAACCTACCTAGGTTATTCCCCTAGTCTATTCTAAAAACCGACACGACCCAAGCGAAGCAAGCTCCTCTATACCTCTACTGCACGTCTCTTTTTTTCCCTTTCCCTTCCCTTCCTTTTCTGAATCCCTGCTCCCTGTTTATACTCCCTGTTCGCGTTGCGTCGCGGCCAGCCGAACACATTCCACACAGGGAAAAAAAGAAAGAAAAGAGCGAGAGAGAGAGTTATGTATGTGTATGTGTGAAGAGGAACAGACGCGCTAAGTACAATGGGTATAATCTCCAGTAAAGCTCTAAAAAGAATGTCTCCATACATATCCATACCTATATCCCATCCAAAATATACTGAGGTACATACATACACACCATGCCCATACATATCAACATCTACAACCGAAGTCGTCCTACCTCCTCCTCTCACGTCTAACTACAGTCATTACACTACACTATATATTATACAATACACAATACACGCTATACACCATACAATATACACTTACATACCATCCATACACTTACATATACTACACCAAAATCGGTCGTCGACTACTACGTGACTATCTACGTAAAATCAACTACCTCTGCCTCTACTTCAACATTTCCACTCCTTTGCATCACATCCTTACTCATCCACTCACTCACTCACTACTCACTCACTTGACTGTTGAATCATCTCACGGGGACTTGGTTTTCTGATCGTCCTTCCCCTCTATTTATTATTCACTTAAGCTTTTTCATTTGGCAATTGGCAAAGAGAGAGAACAAGATACTCCCAGAGTATTACAGCCACCCCCCACCTCCTACCTCATACATCAATTCATCCGATTGTTCCCAAAATTCAAAATTCAAACACACCTCCAATACCCGCAATAATATATATCTTGACAAGCATTCAAGCTACCTGAAGTCAAATTAAACAAATTCGATCCACTTCATACAATCATTCAAGGTACACCAAACGAACCCTTCCTTGACCCTTGCCTGACTCCTCCGAACCCAGAACTTGGATCTACCTGGAAAAATACTTATTATTCCCAAGATACGCCAACACTTCACCTTGATTTATATCTCCGTTATCAATTTCACGGCCTTTACGAACCTAGTTCTTTGCCCTCAAGATTTCACCCCACCACGATTCATCACAAGTTCATACTTTTCCCGAATATCGTCCCCAGATTCAAGAATTTTACCTTTGTACCTTTCCTCGGAATCCTCCCCAAGCTTTTGCAACCTTTTCCACGGAAGTTGCACATCAACACAGATTGTTCGGTGCATGCTGCAGCTCACCGTCCACGTCAGTTAGTCACGAACATTTCGCGTCTGCAGTATTACCTCAGTATAGGTCTCGTCCTTCTTGTCTCAGTCTGCTTCGGAAGTAGCGCAAACCAGACCATCTTACCAACTCTCAAGAACAGCGGCCCTCGTTATTCTTCCGACAACGCTCTTCGTGCATAATTCGGGACTGGAAGCTCTAGAGTCCCATTTAAACTTCTTGAATTCAGGTCTTGTTTGAAGTTCTGAAATTCTTTTCGGGCAGGTTAGTTCCAGCCAATGTTAGGTATCCAGGAAGTAATATACTGAATGAAGCTATAGCATTGTCAAACAAATAGGAAATCGAAATTACATACCCTCTTCATTTTCAAAAGGGTATCCCGCTTGGGAAATAACCCGGCGCATCTTATATAAACCTTTGAGAAGGCATTGTGCTGTCATCAAAACAGCGTTGACCTTCTTGAGGATTTTGCAACCTCACTAGGACACGATCATTTCCATGCAATCTCCAACGAACCAAATCGATCATTCAATTATCCCGCTCGGTGAACGGCGAGGAAAATCAGACCTGGCTCGCTTTTCTCTTGACTTGAGTTGGGCCAGAGTGGTACCAGACGGAGCTCAGTCTTGGGCATACCCCTCTCCGCCTATGTCAGGGTCTCCTCCACTTCCCGGTAGACACAACCTGGATTCCAGCGATCGCGGTCATGGAAGCTATGGGTCAACGGGAAATGTCTTCCGAGATGGACGCGTTTCTCAACAAGAACATTTCAATCAGATGAGAGGTGGTGTACCTTTGAGGAATTACCAGCCGGAACCTCAGCTCTCATATCCACAATACCAGATGGAAGACATGTCGGCGCAATACCAATATCAGCAAGCTCGGCAGCAGATGGCGCCCCATCAACACCCTCACGTTCTATATGACGCCCAACAAGTTGCGCCATATCCCGCATTGGAACGGCAATCGATTGGGGAAGCCCCCGGGTACACTTCTCCGAAGTCACAGAGAAAAACTAAAGGGCATGTGGCATCTGCTTGTGTGCCTTGCAAAAGGGCCCATCTTAGGTAAGGGATCTTGGGATGTTTTTTGTGCTTTGTGCTAACTGATTCTAGATGTGACGGTATGTTTCTAAAATATTTCTAGCTGAAGCGCATGTTATCCCCTCTACCCGAGATATTCACCCACACCTTAAATCTGATTGTACCTTTATTCACTATCCAAATTTACTCTTGAAAGAAGTCAATGGCAGAAAATCATTCGCGATGCGATTGACGGGAACATAATCATCATCACATTCTCAAGCGAGAACACCAATGATTGTGAAAATATATTTGATTGTGAGCTCGGCGCACTAAAATCTTCGTTAAGTGTTTAGTGACATGCCCCAGTAGCTTAATACTACTATTTAGTAGCAGCTCCAACGGCTCGATCGGCAATTTTAATTACCGTGTTGGGCGCTAAGGGGGCGAAGAAGTGTAAAATTGAAAGTTGGTTCTAGTGACGACTATCTTTTCGGCCTTCGCGTCAAACATGTATAAAGTGTAATTTTCGGGTTTGTGGCATGCCAAGTGCTAAGAAACCCTCATGTTTATCATGAGATGTTTCCGATCCTAATCTATCCATGTATGTTGCAGCATGTACTAGGTAGGGTGTCGTACAACACGAGGTACTCTTGTACTAGGCTTGGCTAAACACTCAACCAAAGCTCTGGGAAATCGATGACCGATGGATATGAAACTTCCAGCTACGTACCAAGCGGTCACGTTCCGCATGGAAAGTCACTCTGAATTCCACAAGACAATCCTAAACTTATTGCGCAACCTGTCGAGGTTCAACTCAGAATACTCAAATACTAATCTTACTATACTTTTAGCTCAACGACCATGTTCGAGATGTTTAAGCAATGCGAAGGAGGATATGTGTGTGGATGTTGAACATAGAAAGAGGGGGCGTCCAAGGCTGAGAGATGAGCGCGAGCCCCGATACGAGGGCGCCGGATCGAATTACCCACCACCGGCAGATACGATGAGAAGACCAATGCCCATGTTCTCTACTGGCGACGTTTCGATTTCGACTCCATATTCTGACGCCCAGCGGAATGGTGGGTATAGAGTGCTCAAGTCTCAAGGTGGAAATCCAATTAACCACTCGATGGCTCCCACACCAATAAATACCAACGTTTACGGGGAGGCGATGCCGACAAATCAGCGTATGGTACCTTATGAACCGGCATGTGCATTTCTTACCATGGAAATGCAAATCGCCAAAACAACGCAGGCTTTTTCGGGAGTGGTCGGTGCACACTCAGTCGTGGGGAGAAAGTTACATGATATTGTGAGTGTTAGCGATCGAGATAAGATTTTTCGACTACAGAGCGGATTCGAAGATGAGCGACGGAGTCGAGATCCAAGTTATCTCCCTCCGATATTTTCGAAAGAGGAAGAAGATAGAGTCATCCAGTCCTTAACATTTGCGCCCAACGAAATGCAGCAATTGAGGACCGATCGACCGGAAGTTTTTACGTTCCAGACACCAGATGGTCAACAGAGGGGCTTTCACGTGCAATTGGGTCTCGCGAAAAAGGATTCGATCTATTTTGTGCTCTTGGTGGTTCATATTCCAACCACGCCGCAAGCATTTCAACAATCATCTTCACCATATTCGAGAGATTCCTTGTCTCGTGAATCCACATATGCATACCAAACCTCGAGCCAACTAGCATATGCCTCTCAAACCCCAGGAACCTCGCCGTTCATGTCGAACCCTCCCTTTGGGGGTGACATGTTAGCATATCGAAATCCGGGACCCCCAGCACAAACCGTCGCCATGCCAAATAATAATTCTTCATATGGACAACCTCCCACAAGAGCGCCGGAATATTCTCGCACTCAAATGGGTTACCAGCAAGCGCCCATGGGGGAAATATCATCAGGCCAAGCACAACCCCAAACACAGCCACAAGCACAAGCGCCCTCACAAGTCCAAACGCAAGCTCAAAATCAACGAGCCTCGGATCTGCAACTCCCTCCCATACGCGGACAAGCACCTCCGATCGATGTTAGGGGACAGGGTGATCGTAGTAATCGGGTAGATATCGGTGGACTCCTGCAAAATCCGGATCCCTCTCGAAGAAGGAAATAAATAAATCAAACAAGCGGGCGAGCGAGCGAGCGAGCGGACAGGCGTCATTTAATTAATCATTTAACGCCATGTGAAAATCTGTCTCTCTCTCACTTTCCAATCTTATGATTATTTTTGAGAAACGAAAAAAAAATTAACATCTCATTTATGGCAGATGGGATTGGATTTGTATGGGAATTGAATCGGATCGGATAGATGCGATGCGTTTGGGATTGAAACGGATTTGGGACGGATTTGTTTTGGAACGAACGGGAGAGAAACCATTCGCATCGCTTTGCTTCACCTTGCTTCACCGCTCGTATCCACAGCGTCTCCAATAGGCAAGCAGACAGGCTGACATGCATTTCCATTTCCAAGACGGGAGTTTAAAGGGGAGACTGGACTAGGAAATTTTTTAGGGGGAATTTTCTCTTTCATCGTGATTGTGTCGTTATTATTTATTCATCTGTCTTTTCGATTCTTGTATTATATTATTTTTCAGTTCCATTTTCCGTGCAGTATGGATGCTTGAATGCATGAAGCAAAGCTGAGCCGAATTGAGCCAAATTTATGTTGTTTTATGTTATGTTATTTTGTGCTGTCTTGTCTTGTCTTGTCTGTTTTGTCTTTGGGAAAAATCACGCGCTTAAATATATACATATTCATACATACTTTCATACTTGTTTGTTGGCATTGTTGTTGTTGTATATTATGATTGTTGTCAAATGGAATGGAATGGCGCTTGAGATGGCCGATCTGCTGTATAGGTAGGTAGGTGGTCGATTGTGATTGTGGGGGGG
>PHWZ01000490.1:0-27215 GCA_004379285.1 Botryotinia calthae
AAATTTTATAGTACAATGATAGGAATAGTATACTAAGGGAAGTAAAAACAAAAGTTGGGGCCTAAAACCCACTATTATACGTAGTCCGTATAATAGGTTCACTGACAATGTTTGTCGGGCTCTAAAGATTTTAAATCACATGGCACAGTATTTTTGGAACACCTTGAGTTACATTCTAAATGGAGCATAGGAAAAAAATGCAAAAATGCAAAAACACCGAAACTCCCAGTTCTCAGACAGCAGTCTTTCCCCTATCTCTCAACTATGCCAATCTCTACTTATTAGGCACCGCCTTGGCTCTTGCTAGGCGCGCGCGTTTATTGCTTAATATGGCGTTCCATGTCGGTATGAGGACTATTTTTGAGGGGAATATAATTCTTAGGTCGAGCTTTTTGGGGCGGAACAATTTTTTGAGGTTCAGACGTTGCTCTGCTAGACCCTGTCTCTGGTTTCGATCTGTCTTCTGATCCGCCTCTTCGCTTCTTGTTATGATCACTATCCGGCGAAGAAGACCGTCTAGATGAAATCGATTCCTCTCCTCCCGAGCTTGATGGATTTGGGTCGAAGGGAATGTCATCTGTAGATGACTCAGTCGTCTTCTTGTTCTTGCTCTTATCTTTTCCATCCTTGGGTGGGTTTTGCGTTCCAATTGTCGAGCTGCGGGAAGGTGGAGGGAGAATTGTGATGGGGTCAATATTTGCCTCTTTCATAAGTTTCTCACTCGTTGCAGCTCTCTTCGCTTCGGGCACTGCGGTAGTCGAGACCTGTCTATTCAGAACTTCCTCGGCCTGCACGTAGGTCTTGACGTGCTCTTTATTGGCATAATCAGACATTGCTTTTTTTTTTTGCTTTCTCATATGCCTTCACATCAGCACCTGCCCTCATCTTTTTAAGTTCTTCCTCTGATTTCTTTGCCTTTTGAGCCTTTATGAAGTCCCGCACCTTCGATGTTTTCACTTTTTCTTCAAGAGTTTTTTCGGCGGCGCGATATTCCACAACTTCTTTCTTATTCTTGACTTGCTCTATTTTATTGACTTGTGTGTTGTAGCTGCTTACAGCGTGGTTCTCTGCCGCGGGTTTTCTTGAACTTAACATTCTGGTTGAATCTGAAGGGTTGCTATGTAGATTCGTCTAGTCCGTAATAAATTGTTTATGAGAAGAGATGATGCTTGCTATATATATAGATCTGTGTGGTTTACAAGGTTGTAATTTGAAGGTTTCAAACTAGTGAATAGCGGTTGTGATGCTGAGCTAGTCGTTGTGGTGTTGAGTTGTTGAGTTGATTGCTGTGATGATTTTGTGATTGATGGATGCATATGGAATCGTGCTTTTATATACCTTCCACGATCTCTCAGCTTCACCGTAGTGTAGGCAGTAACACAAACATCACGTCCAAAATCTCCATTATTAATTGACTTTTGTCACTATTGACCGATATAAGTTGTATAGATGGACGTGGCGGCGATGGATGAGCACGATTTTCATAAGGGAATATGGATACACTGGTCAAGGACCATTCAAAGCCCCCAATATATGTCCAGTCCGAATTGATCGTGACCTTTTCATTAGACATGGGTTCGATACCTGCTTGTTTAGGGCCAGATCGTAGGTCGGTCAATAGCTCATGTTCGGGTGAAAATTAAGCGTCAGCTAGAAGGTCTACTATTAGGTCAAATTTACACACTTTTGATGGCTTTGATACTTATTCACGACAATAATTTCACCGGGAAAATTCTTCTAGTAAAGCACATTATCTTGACCGAAAAGATCAAAAGAATTAACTACTACTCGGTTGGTCGGCCTACCAAACCGCCTCCGTGATGTTGTTGTGATCTCCTGGTATTTGGGTATGTCCCGAAAGATTGAGTACATGGTTGAAATTATGATCCACTTTGCTATTATAACCAACAATCATGGCAAAGTTATGCAAATTCGATAATTGGTAGTTTGTTATCAAAATGCAATTGCGAGGAGGGTTATTGCCGGCACCTTTTCAAGCTGCTCTAGGTAGTTGAAATGATTATTGGCTTCATGCTTCATACCTGAAGGAAAGAACCTGATTTATTATGAGTTTCCAGATACAGATACAGATATATTCTGAAGACTTGTGATGTGTTTGGGAGTAATTGCTCGTGCATTTATCTCTAGGTTCCAACGGTGTGTATCCATTCATTCTCTCTCCCTCAAACTTAATATTATCTATCGTTTCTTTCGCTTAAAGAGTTAAGCACTTGTTCATTGATTATCACTATTCGAGTTCATATTTACCTAATTCGAAAATACGTGAAGGAGGAAAGATTGGGGTCGAAAACTCGTTCTTTCCATTCCGTATGCTTCTGTACCGAGGCCGGTAAGGAACGGAACGATCGGCCAAGCCCGCTGGAAACAGCATCAAAATGTGAAAATATGCATTCTGCCAATTAGTTGTTAATCAGTAACACATAGAACTATAATAAACCTTAGACTTGACATATATGATACATCTCAACTGAAGTTATTTTTGTGTACCGATTTCGCTCAGAATTAAAATTATCCGAATACCTTGCAAATTGTTCGAATCTCACCTCAAAATCTATCTTTGAGGGGATGGGCCAACTGTCTATCACCGGCCTCGGTACGGGCCGCCAAAGACCTGCCAATGAATATCGTCAATTTCGAACTACAGGCACCTCATATATGCAAAATGTGAGTCATCCTTCTTCTAGCATTCCAGTCGCATATGTGGCAAAAAAAGTATTACCAGGCTCATGATGAACGTCACGTATTTACAATGTAACAGTCATTCATACCTTGAATCATCTGTTTTATAAATCTTCCAAGTCCATTTTGCTGAGTTTGATATTTACTGTTACAAAATTTTATGTGAGAAGGACACGGATGACCTAGTACCTACGGCTCAGTAGATCCTAAATTCTAAAGTTTTATTCTGTCTACAGAGCTAGCTATGTATGTGCAGGAAATAGTAGCTTTTAAACAAGGGCCATTGAAAGAGCTAGCCTCTTCTGCATTCGCTTAGGTAGTGCATTGGTCAATGAAATGAAGTCATTCACCTACGATCAAACAAAAATCATGACAGGTGTTAGTTAAATTGGTACCGAAATTTGGGAAGACAGCATGAGCGTAGAAAACAGGTCGCGGGGCCGACGCTTGCAGCAATCAAGAAGATGCATCGGTTGAAAAAGCATTCACGAGAATATGAGGGGCATTTTACCATATCCTCCCAAGGAAATTAGAATGTTTATTACTGAACTTCTGCATGGAACGGAAACCGTTGGAGTAATTTATAGCCATGGCGCTCCCCCTTAAGACCCAGATCCGGGGCTTTATATCAAATATTACGGTCACGTTAGGTTTCCTTTAGAGGAGAATAATCCGAATAGAATCATTGCGTTAATCAATCAAGAGAATATTGGGAATATAATTGAAGAATACAAGGCAAATAAACACTTTTGGATTCTTCTAGCACACCAGATCGAGATTCGTAACCCTCCCTGGACTACGGTCGAAGATGGTCTTTCCAAAGGCTCAGGATGACTTGAGAATTTCAAATAGAAGATCTGACGCGAAATTGACTGTGGTCATTCCGTCAGAAAATGAGAGTACCATTGACTCTCGTCGGCGATTTTAAATGCCTTTGCGGGTGTGAACAATACATTGATTGTCATGCTTTCATTTCCGAACGCTCATCGAGGCTTTCTACAGTGTTGAATGCTATTTCACCATCCGCATACTTAAGGAAGAATCAAAATTGGACACAGGATTCACGAAATGAAGCTTTCCCTGCCCAAAAGCTTGGATTGGAATTGTTATTTCTAACTAGGGGTCAGTATGGTTAATCCGATCACTCTTTTAGATAGCATGCTCGGAATGGGTTACTATCCACCCCAAATTCTCGGATGTATCAATTTCTAGCACTCTGATATTGCGGGATCGAGGCCTCGTGCTTAGATATGCTCTTCTTTATACTTTACTCCAGCATATTGCCGAGCTCCTTATTTCGCTTTTGTTTCGAAATCATTATTTAATCGAACACTTCTACGTTTCAATTCTAGAAACATCATGCGCGTAATCTTCTAGCACGGCCAAGTATAAATTTTTACTCTAAAATCAAGCTTCTACTCGACCGACCTGCCATTACAACAAAACACTTCAGAATCTTATTCGCCTTCGCAGAACAAGCTATTCTAAGGGCTAAATCTCACCGGTACATTGCCGATATTTAGAATTCCCCATTTTCTAGAAACTAATCAGATATCCCCGAATATTAAAAAGTTTCAAATTCACCTCTCCATCACTATCAACCATAGAATCTATCAGTCTCTCTGTGCCATTCACTCTCATTCACTGTATAGCTACTTTGCTGAGTATGTATTCAAATTCTGCATCTGCCATAGTAAGCAGCCCGAATGAAAGATTTTCTCTTCAATATTTCCTCCTTGTTCAGAACAGGAATCGGAATTCTATAAATATCAAAAAGATTCTGGGCTGTATACTGCAAAGGTGTTGAAAATGAAAAATCACACGCATACAAAAATTAGCAACAAGCAGATTTTTCAACAGTCGACCAACTCGAGATGCACGCAAAAAAGATTCCTTTTATGTTTATATTTCTCCTTGCAAGATATGAGTATGAAATGGAGAGAGCTGCACGGCCTGCTTCCGGATACAAGGATTTCCACTATGAAATAGATGACAAAGAGCACACTATTAAGGTCAACGAGATCGATCATTCGTTCAACTCAAGTCAGATGAAAAACTCAGCGTTATCTAGATTCGCAACCCTCATTACGCCAAAGATAACATGGACATAATATAACCCAAAAAATATTCAACAATGTAGAGAGCCACTATGATATTATTCCATATAGCTATGATCGATTGTACAGTCTATATTATAGTATAGGGTATCTAAATAAGCTGAACTAATGTACTACTCAATTTCTAGATAGACATTACCTATAATACTAACCATGTCTCGCGTTCTCAAGTTCAAATTCCTCCCGAGTAGGTAAATAAAGTGAGAGTGATATTCGTAGGATTATCAAGATTTTACCAGATTCCCTAAGATATTGCGAAAGAAAAAAAATATCTTCCATCTTCCATTCTTTCTCTACACCACCCTTAGCAAAACCAACTCCCCCTTTGCTCCCCCGCTTTCATCCCAGTTCATCGCCCCACTAGTTCCCCAAACCATCTATCAACCCCCAAAGAACCTCTATCCCTCTTTCCCATTCCATCTATCCCTTTCATTCCTTTTGTCAGTATATTATCATACAACATAGCACAGTCTAAGCTTTCACTCTCCACCCCTCTCTCGGATCTCCAAACCACAACTCTCCAAATCTCCCACGCAGCTTAAATTTCAAAATCCCCGAAAGACATTCCTCTCCCACAGGCTAACTAAGATGCGAAGATTGTATCAAAGTACCTCGAAAATCCACTTGCTTAAGCGATATGATTCTATCTTTGTATCAAAGCCAATCTCATCAGCCCAGCAGTTCTCCCCACCAACACCACCAATGAACCCATGCGGTCAGCCATCCATCCAATTCTAGGAACCATACCACGGGATCTTACTCTAACTCGCTCATATGATAACTTCTACTGTACGTATAAGCCGCATGGTCTTAGATAGAGAGTAACAACTCACACAATATCCATGGTCTACTTTATGATGAAAAGAAAAGAAAAGAAGCTTAATAACTGAGACTACAAATTTTTAGCTAGTATTCCTTTTCTTCCAACGAAATTCATATACCAAAAAATACGAAAAGTTATAAATCTTTCACAATACCAAACTCGGGATTCGCATATAATAATATCTATCTATTTATCATCAGCTGCGAGGATGCAGTATGCACTATGCCATAGACAGAAATATAGATATCCAACATTTCCAGAAACGATAGCTTCTCTCCGTATTCGAGTATTTCCAGCCAAGCAACTCGACATCCTCTATGCTCGGAAGACCATTTTATCCAGGTCTTTTTATGCGTCATTGCGTGGTCGGAGCTTCGTTTCTATATCAAGAGAAAGAGAGAAAGGAGGACGTGTCAGGTGTGTGTGGTGTATACGTATATCCACATGGTATATTATGCGATTATTCATCCATCCATCAAACTTTCCACTCAGCTCTCCAGAGAATCTCCACAAGTTTCACAAGAGTGAAATATCATTTTCTTACTCTCATTCTTGTTATGATGCTCATGCTCACTCCTGTTGAATTTTATATATTATATATATCATACATATAAATAAACATCAACCTATCATCTCAACATCCAAATACTCAATCATCAATCATCAAAACCCCCCCAGAAAAGAAATTCCTCCCAAATCCCCCGGAATACCCCGACGTCCCAAAAATCAAAATACCCAAATAATCATGCACATATATCCAAATCCACAAATCCAACAAAATGAAGAAATACAATTTTTCCACTCTTCTCTTTTTCCCCTCGGAATGAGACGAGACGAGGAGAAAAACTCATCGGTATGGGATATTCTAAGAGAGCTAGCCAGCTGCCAGCCCTGTTTGACTATACAATACAATCCTTCTATTATTCGTTTGTATGATTATATTACTTATTATTTTCTCGTTTGTGAGTAGGTAGACAGACAGATAGGTAGTTAGATAGAGACATTGACGAATAAGTAATCAAGTAACAATCCCCTCGATCCTCTATCCTCCATAAATCCATCTACTACACTACAAAAACCAGAGGCAGCATCAACCTCAATATCATCTATATAAGTATAAATACAAATAAATAAACGAACATGACCATTATACAAACACACTAATGAACGCTGAAACAAACAACACCTCATCTCATTTCATCTCTCCTTACTATATATATATCCTCCAATCTCCAATCTCCAATCCTTCATTCATTCACACATCCATCCATTCATACATACACATACATACACACAACCCGAAATCCCAACGACCATCCATCCATCCATCCTAAATGATTCAAACCACAAAGAATACCTATCATGCACACACCTAATATACAAGTTATCGAAACTTTCCAGTACCTACCTAGATATTCCGATTCCAATGCCAATGCCAATGCCAATGCCAATTCCAATTCCAAAAAGTTCTTGGAATTCTTCTCACGTTACAATTTATGACACATATCCATATCCATATAAAATCCCAAACCAAACCAAACCAAACCATCCACAACTCTACAACTCAAGTACCGAAGTCCGTGCTTCCAAACGGATTGTTCGAAGTGGAAAGCGAGCGGAAGACGGAAAATTTCTCCGAAGCGACACTAGCTTAACTAATGTAGTCAGAGAAGAGGGACTTACCCGAAAGAGGCGAGTTTGTGTTTTGAGATTGAGATTGAGATTGAGATTGATATTGATGTTCTAGAATTGGAGATGTTTATTGATGGGAGAATAATGGTGAGGATCTGTTGGGATGGATGTGGGGGGATGTATGTATATGGAAGAGATTGAAAGTATCACGGTCAATCCAACTCTACGAATAGTCTCACCGGATAGCAGAATATCATCATCTCGTGATATTCACATAATAAGCTGATTGGAAAAGATACGGAGGTATGTGAGTACCTACACGGCTTTACATCCTCGAATCTTCATAGATGCGATTGGAGTCTGAATGACCAATGCCCTTGCAAATGAAACACACGCGATGATTTCCACGTGTTTGATGTGAGAAGTGCGTGTTGCATGCATGAATGAAGGTCAAGACTCTTTGTTTCACAGTACTATTATGCAGGTTGCCGACTCGGGATATCTATCTCACCTGAGGACGGAACGAGAATTGGATGTTTATATTGTTGCTTGATGAACGGTATATGGAAGATACATGTATTTCCACACGTATGAAATTATGCGTGGGAGTTTGGGTAGGTGCTTGGTTGACGTGACGCAATACTGATACTTTGATGGAACGGAGTTAAATCATGATCTCCGTATTCTTGTGGACTTTCCAACCCCTAGTAAGGAAGGTAATGAATGCAGTCGATGATTAAATGTGAAAGAGATATCTAGACATATCTTTCACATTTGTTACCACCACCTCGTATCGTTTCGTATCGTCGTGCCGTTTGGAGCAAATGATAAATGGAAAGGAAGGCTGTGTACTTGGGTAATAAGTAGACGGTTGAAAGTTGGGTCTAGAAAATCCAAACTTCCTTCCCACATAAGGAGGCTCATCCCAATATCACACGGGTTGGTAAGATTTTAGGGTTTCTAAGAATAGGATCAGATTCCACATGGTCCATTCTTTTTGTGTGGACGAGGTGCTTCCGAGCCCCTTTGCTGAGTGCATCTCAATCAATTTGGATATGAAGGTTCGAGATGTAGAAATGGGGATGTGTTGCAGGAGGAAGTAAAGAGATAGCTGTGTGTGTGTTATGTCAGCGGTAGACCTAGACACGGGGGAGGTATCCTCTGCCGTCTCGATAAAAGAGAAGCGTGGCGTGGTGAGAGATTAGCGTTGCGATTGCTGATCAATGTTTTATCATTTCATCACAAGCTCGCATGGTTGCAAGGGCGGAACTCGGTATGTTACAACTTAGTCTATATCTGGGCACACTTCGTACATGTACGAGTATGTATATATGTGTGTGCATGTAAATACGTACGTGTTGGACCTAGCCTGCGAACGATATGGTGCTGGAGACATAGCAAAGAAAGCGTGGACGTCGTAGCACCCAACAGCAACGTACGAGCGAGGCCAAGGCTGTGTTTGGCGCCCAAAAAGATGCGGAAGAACGCAATGGGCGATTTTCCAGGGCATTGTTCGTCACACTATGTGATGTTAGCTGGTGATGATTGCCGCCCTCAGATCTCAGATGGCCGGTGGGATGGTTAAATTGGAAAGACATTTCGTATGATAAAGTTTCCGAGTTTGATGAAACGGTCAACGGTAAACGGACAATCAGGTCAGGAATGGATTGAGATGATTGAAATGACCGAGATGACTAACAACATGGACATGCTGGCTGCTCCCTTCGTATGTCGATTGAAGATGTGATTCGTGTGTATCAGATGTCCGACGGTCGGGATTCTAGATGTGTTCAGGTGGTGATTGGAATCATGGTATATTAAAATGAGCCTTTCTTGGCAGCATTTCCAAAGATTAAAAGAGTCGTCAGTCAGATCGCAGTCGCCTCTCTGTACCATCGTCTACGTAGGTAAGTGTCCCATTGTAATGGTGATAAGTCCGTCGGGACTGTAACATGTTTCCTTTTGTATCCGATGGAGGACGAAAGACATTAATGTGGCGAATCAACAACAACAACAACAACAACAACAAAAGGCTTCTCTGTACATGGCCTTTTTCTTCTCGGTGGTGTCCTTCGTATGTGTGCTGCGTAGATATAGAGACTTTTGATCGTGACCAGGTGGTGTGGGATGTATGGGACGTATGGGATGTATGAGACGGTATGATATGAAATGGAGAATATGGATGGTATGGTATGGTGTTGCGATATTGCACCAGCTGCACAGCCTCCGTCACCACTTATTATTGTTATTACGATTGCAGAGTGCTCATCCGCATGCCTTTCAATCTATCTTCATTTTCATCTTCATCTTCATCTTCATCTTCATCTTCATCCTCATATTCCCTACAACTCCGAGCCAAGCTGTGACCCTCACCCACCCTTCCACCCTACCACCCTCCTTCGGTCCCTACTTTTTACTAGGGATCCTCGGTATCATCATCTCTCAACTCTCTTCTTACTTCTCTCCCTTTGCAGCAGATCATTGGTGAATCAAACCACCAACCACCAACCACCAACCACCAACCACCAACCAAACCACCAACCACAAACCAAACCAACCTTACACGCCTTTTCTTGCCTTCATACATTCCCTACCAGACCACACATTTACAACGCCGCAGTCCAAAGGATCTGCACTCACTGCACTCACTGCACTCACTGCATTACACTATCTTTTCCCTTGAGCTTTTTACATTCCTTGTCTTTGACTTTGCACCTTTCGTTTCTTACTTCTCACACATTCGCTCGCTCTTGTTTGTTCATTTTGCCGTTTCCTATCTTCCAATTGTCCTCGAACCCTCCCCCCCTCCTCCTGGTGCCCGAGACCATTTTCGACTTTTCCAAAACTTCAACTTCATGCACTGGTCTGCTACCTAGATTTCGGCTTCCTCTTTAGGCAAATCCAACTACTCACAAATTGTCACAACTTCGCACACGCACCTCTTGACCTTTCAACGTTTGTAAAGAACAGCGATTCGATTCACTTCTGATACCCATTGGAGCGAGCGATACCGTCACCATTAATAAGATTTAGAATAAATCAATTCCTTTTCATTGAGATACCCACCCTTTATACACGCCGGTTGTCAAACTTTGGCCCATAGATTGATATATTGTTGGACCCTGAAACCCACAGTCGCCATTGCCTTACTTTCTTTCCGCTGTGATCCATCGACAAATTTACACACCCTTTCCCATTATCACGACGACTGCATATTATAAAAATACCGAAGGATAGAGATACATTAGGATTAGTGGGGAAATTTGGAAATTGACAGAACATCAAAATACAACCTGAGCTGGCGACGACGGTGCTCGAGTTGTCGAGCTGTTGAACAGTCGATCGACAACAACCGCAGTCATGTTCATCAACACAACATGCAATGCGACGCTGGATGATATGCGAAGTATGAATCCTCTTCACCCAGTAATTAGGAAAGAATACTGATGATGATGGTAGTTGGGAGGTCGGAAGCAGCGTTGGTAGGAAATCTCACATTCCATGATTTGGGTATAGTAATTTCCGCGGCGACGGCCTTGATCGCCATCCTTTTCTCGCTATATCTCATGTGGATGCATGCTATGCATTATACAAAACCCTATGAGCAACGACAGTATGTGTTTTCAGGCATGCACTCTATGCATATATACTAATCCTCGGTAGCATCATCCGCATCCTTTTCATGGTTCCGATTTATTCAGTGGCGTCCTTCCTTAGTTTTTGGCAATATTGGAATGAAATATATTATAGTGTGATATCAGAGTGTTATGAAGCATTCGCCATCGCGTCTTTCTTTGCCCTCCTGTGTCATTATATTGCTCCGGATCTTCACAAACAAAAGATTTACTTTCGAACTGCCGTTCCGAAGCCATGGGTTTGGCCTGTCACTTGGATGAGGACATGTTGTGGTGGTGATAATGGTCCTTGGAGAACACCAAGAAGTGGTTTGACATGGTTCAACATTGTATGGGCTGGTGTCTATCAATATTGTTTTATTCGGGTTGCCATGACCGTTTTAGCTGTGGTCACTGAATATTTTGGCAAATATTGTGATTCTTCGGATTCTCCAGTATTTGCTCATATCTGGGTAATGTCCAATTTTTTTTTTTACTATTGAAGCCCCGCTAACTGTTTGATTCTTTAGATTCTGGTCATTGAAGGTGCCGCAGTAACAATCGCCATGTTTTGCCTCATTCAATTCTACATTCAACTACGTACTGATCTTGCTCCACATAAACCCTTCCTTAAAGTTGTGGCTATCAAAGCAGTCATCTTTCTATCATTCTGGCAAAGCTTTGCCATTAGTATTCTAATGTCATCCACCCTTGGCATTGTCTCGCCAACCAAATATTTAGCATATCCTGATCTGAAGATTGGTATCCCTAACATGTTACTCTGTATCGAAATGGCCATCTTCTCAGTTTTGCATCTGTTCGCATTTCCTTGGAGACCATATGCTTCAGATGCGACACCCGTTAGATACCCAAGTGCATCCAATGATCATTTAGAGCCTATTGGTCCTAAGCAAGGTGGCCCTCTCGGAATAATGGCTTTCGCTGACGCTATGAACCCATGGGATTTAGTCAAGGCATTTGCTCGAAGTATGCGTTGGTTGTTCGTAGGCGTCAAACATCGAGAGGCCGACTCTTCATACAAACCAACCTCTTTCAATCACGGAAATGACATGTCTCTTCAATCTACAAACTCGGATCCAGATACATCATACAAAGGACAGGATGATGGTTTACCAATTGCCAACGAGTATAGACAGAATACCTTCGGTACTAGCAAAGGAGCTATGGAAGGTGAGGAAGGAGTGGGTCTAATTGATAACGCACAACCTAATCCTACAAACCTCAACCATTCAGGCTATATTCCAGCAGCTCAACGTTATAACTCCGAAGGATTGGATATCACCACGAATGGTGCGCGATACAACAACGCGGATAGCCTGATTACAAATAATCCAAGCCCCGGTTCAATGCGGAGGCAGGAAAATCCCATTGGAATTGCAGTAACTGGAGAACCAGAGCCATACTTAACTCAAGTAGCACAAACACCATATGTTACGCGACCGGTATCACCATACAGCGTACGACAACTATCAGAACCGGAAAGATTTCTCGAACAAAAACGAGCTCAGCGAGCTGCAGAAAAAGCTGCACGAGATCAAGCTGATAAAGAAGCACGTGAACGAAATTTAGTGTCATCAGAACAATGGGCTAATTCAAGACGGCCCATACACCCAAATAAGCCACCGAGCCATATTCACAACGCATTATGGGGATCACAAACGCAATCACTCCCGAACACGGATAGATATTGATAGGGAAAGATTCACGGCCTATTGTACAAAACTTTTTTAACAAACATATTCCATATGCGTCTCGTCAAAAATTGGGAAGCTTCAATGGACGCTTATTGCATGTAACATTAGGAATGGGGATAAACTTTCATGGAAAGGGCGTTGGACGGTGTTTTTTGATGAGGGTAAATTATGATTTGATGCGCTTGCGCCAATATACATTCGTGCGGCATCTGCCTGGCATTTTTTTGAAGGAGTTTGGTAGAATTTGGCTTCTAGGCTGGTTGTGTATGGTGGCTGTATAATCAGCGACAACGCAAAGTTCGTTTGTTATTTGTGAATAGGAATGGCTCCAAAGGCTCAGGAGGGTATTGGAATATGGTAATTATTGAGCTGGATTCATGTGGAATGCCAGGTTAAGGCGTTTTCGAGATTGAAAATGCTACTTTGGGCTCATACCAATTCGTAACATGTCAACTCGCGGGGTGGGAAATAAACATAGTAGGAAAGGAATTGGAAACTGTGTGTTATAGTTAAATAGTAAACTGTTTGAGGAGCTTTATAAATGATGCAATTTCTAGTGCTTGAATTGTTGTGAGCTTTTAGTGGGATAATGATGTGTGAGGTGTGGAATTATTCTGAATACAAGATATATGATGAGGTGTTGTTTGTATTCCCTATTTGAATAGTCGGTTAGGTGGGAATAGATGAGGCTGCCACCAATGTTGCGATATGCAATAGAGGATCTTCTGGTAAGGTGGTTTGTTATCGAAACTCTTGGTCTGGTTCTTAGGTGTTTTGCGGTGGGTGGTATTTGGGAGTGCGTCATTCTTGGGAGCGATTGATTGGTGGGAGTGAAAAAAGGGGAAGGAAATCTTTCGATTCTTTCTCGCTTTTTACTTGGTCGCGTGAATAGGATTGACCAATTCAAACAGGATTCATCGCTGTCTGAATTCTTACTGGGAATTGAAAGTACTCCAGGCGAGATGTAGAATGTGGAATGTAGGTTAGGAATGTAATGTAGTCGAAGGGATGAGATGAGCATGAATACACATTCCTCTTCATCCATCCATCCATCCATCCATCCACGAGACGATTGACTTTTCACTCAACACACACTCTCTCTCTACCTTTTCTTCTTCTCTATTCATACTTATTTACCATCCATCATCCATCATCAATCAATACTCAATACTCAATACTCAATACTCAATACTCAATACTCAATACTCAATACCCAGATAAACAAACTCATCCATCCAACGAAATCCGTCGTAGATTTACGATTCAACAAAACACAAGACCGAAAGCGAAAGCGAAAGCGAAAACCAATTGGATTTTCCGAATATATAAGTCTCTCGATTTACTCGCACTCGCATACTCGGTATCATGTATCGATTCCCTTCATCCATTGCTGCCATCCTCGCTTTCTTGACTCTGGGTTTCGCTATGCAGGGGTCGCTTGAGGTAGGTTTTTATCCCTCCTCCTTCTTCTTCTTCCGCAATATGCTCCTTCTCTCTCTCATCCCCTCCCCATCTCCTTC
Organism: Botryotinia calthae; assembly: GCA_004379285.1. Taxonomy (NCBI): domain Eukaryota; kingdom Fungi; phylum Ascomycota; class Leotiomycetes; order Helotiales; family Sclerotiniaceae; genus Botryotinia; species Botryotinia calthae. The sequence goes on from PHWZ01000490.1 coordinate 14,122, forward strand.
TTTCTCCCTTTTATTCCCTCCCCCCCAGCCAAACCCCTCACTAATACTCCCTCCCCCCTTCCACAGCAACGTAAAATCTGCATCGTCAAAGGAGAAGTCTGTCACAAAACGGGCGAAACATGTTGTGATGGATTTAAATGTGCGCTTGCGCATGGGGGGAAAGCGGATGTGGGATTTTGTACGGAGAGTGGACTTTTGTTGCAGGATTATTATCAGGCGAGTTTGCCTTGATTGGGCGGGGAGAGGGGATGGGGATTCCTTGGGGAGAGGGGGAGGTGATGTTACGGTGTGTGGGTGTTATAGTTTATGATGTGGTTGGGTTAGATGTTTTGGATTAGGTTCAGGTCAGATTCGTCAGAATTGGGTTATTCTCTTCTTCTTTTCACGAGGACACTCAGGGTTAGGAGTGGTTAGTGCAAATTGCATATTTCACATCAATCGCGTCAAGCGAACAATATAAAAATAAAATTTGGTTGTTAGAGATAAATTGAATCAAGGTATACTCACACGAGATAGTCTGCTAATTAAAGGGATTATATATGAGGAGACAAGGGGATGGGGAGAAGGTGATGCTAAGAGGGGATATGTAAGAAAAGATGAACTTACAATTTGAGTGGAGATTTAGTAGTTATCAAAAGTCGTTTGAGAGAGTTAGTGTGGTCCTCCTCCCTCCTTGACTTTGCATTCAACAGATATTCTAAGTATTTCTCATCTTCCTCTTGCTTACGTTTCTGTCTTCTTGCTGAGTCTTTTCTCCTCTATCTAGAGGCCTATCTCCTCTTGCCTGTGTAGCTCCTCAAGGTTTCTCCTATGCTCTCTCTTATTCTTCCTTGCGATTCTCATCCTCTATTTCCTTCCGTAGCTTACGTTCTTCTTCCGCCCGTTCCTCTCTCCCAGCAAGAACCCTTATACCGTAGTAATAAGCCTGTGCTGGACACCCTAGAGCCATGAGGACTTCCACTATAGGAAATTCGTCGACGGTCTTATGGAGATGTTCTTTGCAGAATTTGCGTAACACTTCTTCATCCACAGTATTCGCAAATTGGACTAAAGATCTGCAGACAGTGATCCAGTGGTAGACTTCTTCGTCGTCGAATGTCGACTTGTGCTGTCTGAATTCGATGGTTTTCTTTACCTTTTCTGCGTCCCGTTTGAGGTTGCAAATGGAATATGTGAGTCTGTTAAATAGGCGATCTTCCTCTAATTTTGGACTTGATAGGATGCTCACAATGTTTTCTACTGTGTCCATTTCTAGGATGCCATCTATGATGGCATTCTCGTCAAATTTCCGCAAATCTTCTTCTCCTCCCGTTTCTATTATCTCATCTCGGTGATCTCGTATGGCCTGCGCAAACAAGCTGTGTGTTCTTACCGGTTTGGAAAATGCCCTCTGTGTCATGTAATGAGGAGGATGGATGGTTGCGATTTGATTTTCAAAAGTGTAAACAAAAGCCATGAATTTTCTAAGTGTGCGAGCATCGAATCCTTTCTGACCGTTACCGATATGAACATGGATGTCTGCGCTCAAATCGCAATTAGTCCTATAAACGGAGTCAATGCATTGAAGCACCTTTCTTACCTTTTGCTTGTTTTCTTCGTTGTAGATGTATGCTGGGCTTTGAATTTCGATTGGCCACCAGAAATATGTATGCGAATTGGTATTGTAACTTGAACCGTGGTTGATGGTAGCATCGTTAGAAATAACCCAGTACTTCAAGTCTTTGATACTAGGGTCTTTAGGTTCTTCCTCATCAGCCTGGGCCACGGCTAGGAGTCCATTTTCTGTAAGAAGTTTTGCCATGTCTATCTGTAAAGCATCTAACTGTACTTTGAAATTTTCAAGTGTTTTTTCCCATAGTGTCTTATTCTCCTCAACTACATCAGGGGATTCTAGGTAAGGAAGAAACTTATCTTTGGGGTACGTCTCCGGCCTTGTGATGCCATGTACGGGACGACGATCATTGGGTTCTGGATCAAGAAATTGATCGGGCACTGATTTCACACCGAATTCAAGCTCAAAGCCGAATGTAAGCTCTATTGGGCTTGTTGGTGGGAGAATGTTCTCGTCTGACATTTTGGACTTATGTTAGAGTATGGGCTAATAACTGTCTACTCCGAACTTCTTTTGTGGTCAATAGCACAATGCCCTTGTTATATAGCAATAAGCAATTCTTTGTATGAAGTGTAAGTCTCTCAACGTCTTTGTCTTTCTGTTCTACCTGAACAACAGTCAAATACTGAGAGAGTTGACGGGGTTTGTTCAATCATCATACCGATTATAAAACTTTCTTTGTGCTTCTGTTTACTCAATGCCCAAGAAACAAAAAATGACCCGGCGTTGTTCAGTAGAAGGGAAACAGGTCACAATCGTGATCTTGTAGGAACTTTGATCGGTTATATCCTACTTCTGGCATAGAGTTCCAGGTGCATTTTGATGATGATGAAAAAAGGATGAATCATCAGGACTTTCTGGAAGCATTCATCCTGTTATCATCTTGTTCAAGTCGTTTGTTCAGATGAGCAGATGCGTGTCGGTACTCTGCCTAGGCAAATCTCCAACAAGTTTGTCATATACTATGGCGAAAAGGCTAGGTTTGAGGATGAAGATTGTTCAGTATTCAATTCGCGCCTGTATGTAGTTCATTGGCTTTGAGTTGTCGAGGAGAATCCCATAGTCTAACTCGCAGTTTCATCTCAATTCTTAGCCTTGACAACTCTTGAGCCACAGCCAAGATTAATCATTACGAGTAAAGAGAAGTCTGATAAGGCTTCGTGATTCATTCCGGATCCGTGATACACATGACAGAGAGTGTTGTCTCAAGATCGTGCCGCCGCAGAAGCAAGGCCACACAAGGTCGTGAAGATCAGTATTGATGGATAATTTCTGTTCAACCATCCTCAAAAAGGCTAAGGGATACCTTTCGGTCTATGGATTCCCAGATGTTTGGTGGTGATGTCTGATTTTGTGGCTTTACATGAAAGACAAGTCAAGTAATGGCACTGGCCTGACCCTGCACGTGATCATGAAGCTACATGTTATCAATGACAGGGGGTGATGTTATCGTTGCGGGTTTTGTATAGCGACATTACAAGAAGTAAATTGGGTTGTGATCACTTCATGTAAATGTTCTATCTATATACCATGTCTTTTAAAATGCTTAACAAAAGTGGGAGTCTTACGTGCAGTATACTTACATCTGCATTAGTCAGCTTACTGGGGCTGACAATGATTGTCTGCCTACCAAGAAGCTTCTTAAGCATCAACAGTGAGAAGTGCAACAGATTCTTCCCCAGCAGAGGAAAATGGCACGTCGACCTCCTGACGATGGCTATTCATATGAGCGTTTACGTGGTCCTCGCCGAGCAGAAACGTTACCCGTCCGGTTTGATGAGAACCCCACACAAATACCGGAAATTGGTGCTCACCACGGGCGTAGTCGAGAACAGCGCCATGTTGGTGGACCAAGTTCTCCGCGACGTATTATAGATGATGAAAATGATGATTACGATTTCTACAATGATCAGCGGTCAACCAGACTACCCCGTCGCACTCTTTCTCCGAGCCCACCACCACGTCACTTTACTAGAAGTCGACCCAGAAGTCCATCTATAGCGTCTATCAGTCATCGTAGAGACCAGGCGTCATCGTATTACAGCTCGGCGCCTCCTCCTGTGTCAATTTATGAAAAAGTTGATGATAAACTTTACTTGAAAAGAGCGACTGCAAGAGAACAACTTTACTCTACTCATCGTACCAGGTCTAGGGAAAGATACCGCTCCAGGTCCAGGTCCCCCAACCGGTATCGATACAATAGGTCTCGAAGTTCAAGTCATGACAGAGTGCCCAACTTAAGTAGCTATGATGGAAGATATGGGATCCCCGAAACTAAGGCTGCCGAAACCTATATCGAGTCATTCGACCCCGGGTCTGAGGCATATTCTTTCAGGCTTTCCCGCCTTGATAAAAATGCGCTGGAGTCGGAAATAACAGATGACTTGAAGTCAGGACTTTCTGAGAAGGGAGTACCATCGCTCCCGCTTCAGAAACATGAATCGTTGACAATGCAGCGTCCTAAAATTGATAAGATAATACAATCCCATTATAACGGCGATGGAATCATGGGAGGAATACATTCTGCTAATTTTACGATAACCCCTGGGCATGTTGGATCTACCACAAAATTGCCCATACCTCTTTTCAGTTGGGTGTGAGTGTCTTGATACATATTTCAAGATAATTACTAATGCTTCAAGTCAATTCGAAGATTCAACAATGGATTTTGAGAGCTTCCAGGTACGTTTCTTGGCAATTGCAAGGTAAATCGTTATATGACTGATGGTTTTTCTAGAGTGGCATATTGAATCTTGATGGACTAAAAGAAAGTGAAAGACTTGGTATTTCTAGGCTACTAGACCTCGTCAAAAGAAGATATCATAAAACATTGCAGGTTTCCAGCCGCACTAAAGTAGGGCATATGATTCCAAAGCTTCTACAAGAATCGCTCCGCGATGAAACTCCATACACATCATTCAAACCAAGGAAACTTACATGGCTTTGTCTACCGTACTTTTCTCTGCAAAAATACACTTCTTCAAATGTAAAGTCTTCATCCCACCCCCCAAGGACACTCTTACAAATGCGGCAATCTATGACATCGAAGGAGCGTGACTTGAAGCAAGCCGTATGTCACCTACCAGATACACCAGCAGGGTCTTGCTTTCATATCAGCCAGGCTTGGTTTCTCATCCTAGACGACTGTAAATAGAGCCAGCTTGATTCTTTTCGATTCGTATGAGACTGACTCGACTTCCAGCTTCCATAATATCTTGTGCTGGATTATCCACAGCACAAATGAGCAAAGACTCCATTTCAAAGACTCCATTTCGAAATGACAACGCCAATTCACTGATGCATACGCTTAACGTGTCTGACTCAGGCTCTACGTTATGGTCATTCCCAATTGGAGAGTGTACGACATGGGTTGTAAGAATACTCTATTACGTTCTCAGAGTTGCTGGTATGATAGCTAATGCCATCGCAGGACTTTTTAAAACATTTCTTCGAGATTTGGCCACTTAGATTTGAATTTTCGTACGATGGTCACGTAATCGCACCAAAGGATTGGCCAAGGATATTCAAACGAGCCAAAAGCTCAAAAGTTTGCCTTAATTTTCGACTAAGGTAAGGTCTTTAGAGATGCAATGTGTTTGGTTATTGTTGACACGTGTCAGCTCAAAGTCAAAAAGACCTCCAGCTGGGGTTCTGATAGTACCGAGTGATTCTATTGGAGGCTTTGGCCAGAAAGGAAGCCAAAATTCTGAGAAAGATGGTGCCTCCCATCAACCGGACATGAAAACACCAAAAGAAGATGACAATGCGAAAGCCCCAGATCCTAAATCTTTCAACGCCTCGACAGCGGCAGAAATACCCTATTCGGATGAATTTCACCTTTTCAACTGGATGAACACACAAATTGACGTATCAGTTACTCCAAGTCTCACCAGAAGCTCGGCAGCCCGTAATGTTGCGAGCATTAATGAAAATTTGCTACATGATGATCTGCAGGAAATCAACGACTACCTTTTGCAGAAAACCAATATCAACGAAAGAGTTGCATACAAAGCTAGTCCAAGGCATTCAAGAAAACAGTTTTATGATATTTTGTTTGAAGTTGAAAGCAAAATCCAGACGGACCAATCGCTTCAGACAACATACGAATTACAGATGGAACTTGCCAATGCTGCGGAGGTCCTATTTAGGTTCTTTCTATCACCACAGGATTCCGGTCCTACGACTGAAGAATTTTGGGGTCCATTATATGAGATAATCGTAGTGAGTTGGCCACTTGTCAACTGATTTTAACCTAAGCTAATTATCAGGCAATGCTTCCGTATGGTCTAATTCAAGCAGACGGGTCTCTAGAGAATAACAATTCAAATTTTGGGCCGCAGAGGTTTTCTGATAGAGCTTGGATTGTAGATACGAGAGATGTCAAACAAATCATTGACTGGATGACGCACATTGGAAAGCGCATAGAAGTTTTCAAAGAACTTCTGTCTGAAGTTCCAATTTTGGAGCGCTGCGAAATCGGTATCTCTGAGAAGTTGCCTCAAGCATGGTTACATGTACTCATGGCTCTAGCTTTTACAAAAGATATGGCGTCTTCCTGGTATACACACATGAATTTATGTCTGGACCTCATGAACGAAGGTATGAAGGAAACTCTCCGGACACTATCGAAATACCAGCTTTCGGAATATGTTGTTTTTGCCCCTTTCGATTTGGCTTCTCTCATAACCTTCCAGCTTTCGCAAGATTTAACGGGCTCTTGTCCAGATATCTGTACGACATATGTTGACTACATGATATCCCTCGTAAGTGTTCCGAGATGAGCAATTCTTGTACCATCTAACAAGCCACCAGGAATTTGATATCGATGCCAATCCAATCAATAGAGAGCACCAAGGCAGAATTACTGACTTAAAACAAGAAATTTCAGTCATTCTAGAAACCCTAGAAACTCAAAGAGAAGTCATAAACAAAGCTTTGCATGCTCAATCAAGGTCAAATTTCCAGAATCCCAGGTTGAATCGAGTTGTTCCTGAACCTAAATATGAGTATAAACTACCAACATTTTTTGAATCTCGTAACACCCATCACCGGAATCACGAGCGATTGGTCTATTATGGCGATAATTACGGAGATTTCGAAATCATGACTACAGGTCCTGCAATTAATCAGTCAGCTCGCGACAATACCCGTGGAGTACAAGGTCTTCTATTTCGAGAAAGCCTCGCACTTATTGATGAGCGTATCGAAGTATTTCGTGATATCAACGGTCGCGCTATGTACCTCGAGGATTGGGTAACATTCTCCATTGCATTCGCGAGTTCTTGTAATACAAACGCAACTACTAATGCGATGACTTAGAATCTTAGAAGTATTGATACCAACAAAGATAGACAAGAAACTGCCGTCTACGCATTCACAATCGTAACGATTATCTTCCTGCCACTAAGCACTGTGGCCTCCATTCTTGGCATGAACACCAATGATGTGCGTAATATGGAAGTCACACAATGGTTATTCTGGGTAATTGCTATTCCCATGACGATAATTATCATAGTTTTGGTGTTAATATGGTCCGACGAATGGTACAATTTCTGGGCCGGATTTAGAGATCTATGGGGAAAGAAGACAAAACGGAGACACGCACGTTTACCAGATGAATATCCTAGGGTAGAACCAAAATCCGGGTTTGGTTTTGCGCCGACAGCAAGAGCAAGTGGGATTTATCCCGGGCATTATCCTCCACCACCTAGACCTTTTCTAAGATCGAGAAAGTCGCGTACCATGTTTGATGATGTACCTTTGCCGTATTGACAAGTCGTTATACTTGAAATTACCTATCAATTATTTGTTTTATATATCGTTTCTGACCTATCATTTCGTCGTGTGCACGACTCTTTATCTTCATCAGGTTGTCCAAGATTTCAGACTGCCATCCGATTTGATAGTACTAAGTTTCAAAACATTGTAAATCTTTTGAGGTCTCTGAAGTATTTAAAGTTAAATCCCTCATTTTTGAGTTGCAGTCCGGGTCACCAGAAATCCTAGCAATTATACAAGCCTTTTCATTGTACTTTGGTATGCAAGATTGAATTTCGTCTTCCTTCTTCAATTTCTTCAATAAATATCCTAGATTCGACTTCCTATAGGCATTCCCAGCTACATCGCTGGCCCTAATCTCTATGTCTTTCTCTGCCCATGCGGAGACACCGTAATTTCGTAATATATCCTACTGAACACCGTTTTCCCAAAAATCCCGAAGTTGCTTTACAACGCCGTGCGTAAGCATGCTTCCAATTCCCAGCCCAGCTCGAAACACCATAAAATCCATCCAAAATTGTATCCACAAGAAGCAAGGGAATGCCCATAAATTCCATATCAAACCATCATTTTCCATCATTACTCTTCCTTCTTGCCCTTTGCCGCCGCCTGTTTATTGACTCCAAGCATCTTTCTAATCTCCTCTTCCGCCTCCCTCGCCACAATACCTACCCAATGTCCCATCAATCCTTCACAAACCTCCTCAGTCCAATTGGCCAAACTTTCTCCACCCTGACACCCCACCCAAATAAGTTCCTCCCAAACCGTCTTTTCTAGATCCTGTCCTTTAAACGTCTTCATGGTACTTTCCTTATTACCCCACATTCTACTTCCTTTGTTTTTAGCTATCCAGCTGATCATTTCAACCGGTGATAATTTGATAAGATTATGATGCATAAACACTACTTCGGCATCAACATCTTTTCTCCAAACTGGATGTTCTTTCTTCTCCTTTTCTTCTTGAAGATATGTAGAATAATCATCGCTGGGATTATGTTGCATCATACTAGAGCTTCTAAATCCGTCGGCGGTATGACGCCCAATGACTGCGTTTCGCTGCCTTACTTGATAGTAGTCTTTTTCGAGGGCAATAGCGGCATACAACCAGGTTTCTTTGTCACCCTCGCCGGCATCGCATTGCGTTAACAGAGGGTAATAAAATGAGGGACCGAAAATATTGTAGTAGAGGACTAGAAGGAGAACATCGCTATGTGTACGTTTGGACATGATTACTTGACCAGATTCAGTGGTACCGAGGGAGAGGAGAGAAGGCGTGGGAATTTCGAGGACTCGGAAATAGTGAGGAGATGTGGTCGCCCACCAGAAGTCGGGCCACTACATGGTTGTTAGCAAGTGACATTTTTAAAGAATAATCTGGGGAAAGAAAATTGCTCACTAGAACATAGCCATTGTCTTTAAAGACTGGTGCCTTGAACCACTCAACCGGATCGACAATTGGGAAGTTATCCGCATCCAAAAATAACACATCCTCAAATGTACTCAAAATAACAGCAAATATCTTATACTGATATTTGGAAATAGTGAGGCCTTCGTATTTTGGAATCATAACACAGCGCGCATTAAGGGATGGTAACACTACTTCACAGGCGTGTTTATTGTAGTCCTCTGGGTTCGGCATGAAAACTTCCACTGGTAATGTAGAATTTGTCCTGCGAAGCATGCGCAGTGAGACAAGTAATGCGCCGGTAAATCTCCCGCCTGCTACAGTCACGATTCCTTTGGTACCAGATTTATATGGAACTAGGTGAGTCGAGTTTCGGATTACTTCCACCGCAGATTTATGTGCGAGTTTGGCGGCTTCGACTTGTTCGTCAGATACTGGTGTGACATCTCGACGCTCTGTATCATTTGTGACTTGTTCGATTACAAGGGTTTTGCCTACACATGCGGCGCTTTCGGTGAGTTTTGGTGGTGCAGCTTCATGCAACCTGCGGACTATATCTGCTACGATTATTTCATCTGTCGCGGGGTTGATAGCGTTATTGATTGGGATGTTGAGATTTGTAGAATCATCCGGGTTATTGTGAGTAGTATGGGTGGTACTGATAGTGAAACTGGTGAGGGGCTCTTGGAGGAAGACGGGAGTTTCTAAAGACCATAATTGATCTCGGAAAGAAAGATACAAAACGAAGATAACAATGATGATTATGGCAATCTTTTTAGACAGAGAACTGGCCAACATCTTGAAGATCAAATGATGCCGTTGTGATAGATGCGAATGTACGCCGAGAAAACAATTACATTTCCAGAAATAAAATAGGAATGGGGTGTCAGAAGGAATTTTGTACATATCAGCAGTTAATCATAGAATAGAGGAATGTGGATTAAACTAGAGTGAATACCTTAGCCCCTTCAACGAACATGATTAGGGAAGTAATGAACTTCATTAGATTGAGTTTAGACTCAAAGAGTCAAGGTCCTAGTCAAAAGCTGTTCATATCTATTGTCAGATTTGACTAACTGATACGATATTGTATCGAGAAAGGAGACATGGGGAATTTTATTGGCGATGTGAGATGAGATAAGGCCAATTAATTTCGACGCCACAGTTCGTAATAATTCATAACAGCACAACTCACCGGCGCCACTACTTATGACCGTTGAAATAAAGTTTGTATAATACCGAGGTTCTGGATGAGATAGAAAGTCGGACGCTAGACAAGGGGCAGAATCATTCTAAAATCAAAAGATGTACGAAACAGGGTATACGACGCGACAAACTAAACTGATTACAGCAAATTACTCTCATGCTCTAAAATTCGAAGCTATTTTACTCGCGTACACCTTGGATTTCATCTTAAAATCATAGATTCAACGATAGGTATTTTAGATTTAAATTTAAGCTTTAAAAAAAAGGAAATGAACGTAAGAAGGCACATGGTTTTCGGCTGTATTTCAAAAACTGCTGTGGAATCTACCCTCCCACAGCGGAATCCAATCATACCATAGAATCCCGTCTTCTACTATGGAATGCGTCATCCCATTACAGAATATGGCTTATGATAACTAGAACCAAACTTTCTGAACACGAAATATATGATTTTTCACTCGGGCACATGGGTGTAAAATATGCACCAATTTTGGTGCACTAGACTAATAAACCGAAAATCTAAGGGGATGAGTATAATTTGCCGAGCTATTTATAATTCAACGGCGAATTTAAGCGGTCGATTCTCTAGTGTATCCCTTGGCCAGAAAAATTTCGTATTTGACATTCTTTCTCATCTCATAATTGGATTCTCATAAAAGCAGGATTTCGTTTTGTGGGAGCAGAAGTGCTTGTTTGGATGCAAATGGAGTTACATGAACGCCACCAGAATTGCACCTGTCGTATTTATTCTTGACAGCGTCATAGTCTTAGGGCCTACTTAGTCCAACGGAGTCAGTCAAGTCAAAATTATGACGGGCACAATAGTCTTTGGTGGCACGATGATTAAACCACGGTCTATTGATAACATAGGGCCAGCTCTCGCTTTCCAAATCTGAAAAGGTTAGATGACCCAAGTCTTCACACTGGATCATCACAAGGATGTGCGGGACTTAGAAAACAATATCGGAGTTAGACACAACGACTTTGTTGACTAAGATTCAACCATAATCCAATGGGAACCTCGGGAATTGAATTAATAATGATTTCTAAAGGTTAGAAAGCAAAGTTTTCGAGGCCAATACCTAGTATACTAATATCCAGTACATTGACATTATCGAGTCACTGCTCTCACCGAGCGGGACTAACATTTCAAATTTTACATAGGATCAAGGGTTTTTATTTCATTGAGGCTGATATACTCTTGATACATGATAATTTGACATGAAAGTTTATAAACCGTGGAGAGTTTCAGGACAGATGACCTTTATGTTCATGAAGGGTTGTCCGAGCCCCCTTCATCTCCAATGTGCTTTATGAATGTCGGGAGACGTTAGGCTAAAAAAGCACACTGATTATGAAAATGGTCCCATGTTCCGATTTCAGTGTTTCTACCTCGCAGACACCAAATTCGAAAGCATATCTAAGTATTAATTCCCTTCAGAACATCTTGATAAGCTTCATGCATGCAGGTCCTGATCGGCAAAAGATCGGATGAATTACACGATCCGTGCTCTAAAACATACAAAATTGCGGCGAGCGTGTAGTTGTGGAATCTTGAAAGTGTTTGATATGAAAAATCCACAGATAAGAAGCAGTACCGTGGAATATTTGAACAATTTTAACAAGATGCTCAAGGGTGAAGGATGGTTGAAATTATACTACTCTCGGTTGCTGAGACTTATTGTACCCGCCATCCGAAGATGCTAACATACTGGTATTCCCCTCCCCCTTTCCCCTTCCCCTTTTTTACTTTTGAGAGAAGAAAACAAGGGCGAATCGAGTTGCTTCCCACCGTTGGATATATCTCAATTTCCGAGAAGGAAGGCAGGTGGTAAGATATGCACCCTTCTCGAATTCTAATGAATAAGATAAGAAAGTTTAGTAATTATCTCTTCTAACATGACGAAGACTTTTATTCCATCTACAATTCAGCAAAATCTACGAAGGCATCTTTTCATGTCTGCTTCGTTTCTTGTCATCAATTTTGGCTCGGCGTTATTGCTTCTAGTGGATATCAATACACGCATGAATAATAGTTGCGATAAAGTTATCCTTTTTGTTATCCTATGAAGTATAAAATCAAAATTTGTAGTAGTACCTTGTGAAAAGTCTTCAGACTTCTAATCTTCTCGTCGGATGTTTGCTTAAGGCATGTTTGTTGGTTACAGAGATGAGACAAACTTCTATCAGATCAATTCTCCCTACACCATCCTATTCTCAAAATTTCACGTACGAATTCTCCCCGCCATCTAAAAGGTATTTCAGGCTGTTATGAATCCACTCATTCGTGAATTGCATTTTGTTTACATGTACGCCAGTGTTGTTTCAGATTTCCAGGATCAAGCACAGTGTTTCCAATAATCCAGAATGCAGTCTGTTCTAAGATTCTAGTCTTGAGGTTCTGAGGAGGTTATTATCGATATCACAAATCCATTATCTTTAAAAACTTCAACAATTGGGATTATTTCAACATCTGAAACACTTTCTATATTTAGAAGGAAGTGAATATTCTAAAGCTTCTGATTGTTAAACTACGGTCAGGAATATTGAACACTCTGATCACACACGGTCTACAGATTTTGTATGTTAAAGATTCATTCAAAATCATCCCACATTTCATGGACTTCTCCCTCCTCGCTTTGGTTGCGGGAATACACCTTTTAAGCCGTAAAGTCCTCCTGCAACAGGAGGTGGCTGGCGAGAACGATCATGTTGAGATGGCTGTGGAGGTTTTCGATCTCCTGACAGGGTAGCTTGTCTTCCACCAGTATTGCGTACAACAGGTGAAGGCATTCCAGGCGAAATATGGCCAGCTCGGGCTCCAGGTGTTCCTTTCCGATATGGGGGGATGATAGGCGGAGGGACTGAGGGGTGAGCTCTACTAGAATGGCGCGAAGTGTGTTGGCTAGAACCGGTCCATTCCTTTCCTCGGTTCCTCCGGTAATAGAGGCCCGCAATGATACAGACAGTACCTACAACCACAACCACAAGAATGATACCAATTGTCGTGGATGATGGCATTATGTAAAAGCTATTTTCCCCCTGGGCTATTTGATTGATGATAGGAAACTTGATCTGTTATATATATATATA
>PHWZ01000491.1:0-27014 GCA_004379285.1 Botryotinia calthae
CAACACTCCAGCAAGCTCGCACCAAGCTATCTCAGGCTCAATTCTAGCTCTTTACAATTCCATCCAATAATGAATGATCGCTCGTTGGAAGGCTTCCACCTTGGAAATTATTTCAATCATAAACACCAATTATCTCCTCCAAGTGAAATTTCTATCTGGTATAGCTCAGAGCGACATGATTAAGATCTCACGGTGTTTATCTGTTGATTCATATCAATCATACCTTGCATAAGTATGTTGGAGAAGATACTGATACTATCCACTATAAGTTGTAGACGTCACTAGTAGCAAAGTGGGATGACCCAGAAGTTAGATATAGTCCCCCGCTTTCACCCACGTACTGATGTCTTCAATCACTGCTCGAATAATATATCTAATACTACAATGGTGTACATTAGTTCTTTCTCAAGCATAGTAGCGACACTTCTGTTCTCCACCCAAGCTGCCAGCTCGAGGCCGCATTGGGAGTCAAAATCAAATGTAAACTTGAGCATTTCCACCACGAGTTGCAGTCGTAAGTGCTCTTTAGGACTCATTTAAAGATATTACTAACCAATCCTAGTTCAAGGAATTATCAATGGAACCACACCCAATGTTCGACAATTTCTAGGTGTACCCTTCGCTCAGCCTCCCACCGGCGACTTGCGTTGAATGCCACCGAATGCGCTACCATCCAACCAGTCGTCTGCGATTATTGATGCAACCAAATTTTCTCTGAATTGTCCACAATACGAAAGTGCAATTCCTTCCATCTATAACACCTTCGTCCGAGAATTTTTCATTTGGGGACCAAGCGGCGAAGACTGTCTTACTTTGAGTATCTGGGCACCGCTTCACTCTCAGCCGGAAGATAAGCTACCGGTTTTGATACTCCTTTACGGTGGGGGGCTTCAGACTGGAGGGTCTTCAGCACCCTATCAAAATCCCTCAAAATGGGTTGAAAGAACACAATCTCATATCGTGGTTAGTACTCAATATCGGGTGAACATCTTCGGATTTCCAAATGCACCTGGTCTTGAATCTCAAAATCTAGGTTATCTCGATCAGCGAGCGGGGGTAGAATGGCTTCAGAAAAACGTCGCTGCATTTGGCGGAGATCCGATCAGATGGTTCTATGGGGACAATCAGCTGGAGCGTCATCAACAGATACATACAACTATGCTTATCCGGATGATCCGATTGTGAAAGGTTTCATATGTAACTCAGGCACTTCACTAACATCTACACCGATAAACGACCCTGCTTACTCGAATTTCACATTCGTGGCTTCTCATTTCAATTGTACAGGCACCGAACTTCTCTCATGCATGCGCCAGATTCCAGCCGACGATATTGAAGCCTTTCTGAAATCTTACAATGATGCTCTTACCACCCCTACTTTATCATTCAACATTGTTCGGGATGACAAGATTGTCTTCCAAAATTACACTCAGCGACTTCTAAACAACCAAATATCTCCCCTTCCCGTAGTTTGTGGATTCAGTGACAACGATACCATGTCACTCGACGCATTCCCAGCAGATCCATTATCCGAATCGGCTAATCGCACCCTGGGTTCCATCAACCAAATTCATCGATACGTCTGTCCAAACTCAGCTGCATCATACTATCGAACCTAACTCGGTCTTAAAACGTATCGTTTTCAATACCGAGGAAATTTCTCCAATGTCGCACCATTAGCATGGGCAGGCGCATATCATTCTAGCGAGCTCCCTATGATCTTTGGAACTTCGGAGGACTTCAGGGGCAAGAATACAGAGTTGGAGTGGGAAACGAGTAGAGCGATGCAGGATGCTTGGTTAGAATTTGCAAGAAAGCCTGATGGAGGATTGGAGGAATTAGGATGGGGCAATAGTAGTGGGCTGGTGGTGCAGGTTTTTGGAGGGAGAAGTACTTATGATGATACTGGGAAGAATGTTGCGAAACAGTTTATAAGTTTAAAGGAGTTAGCGGAGAGTTGTAGTGTCAAGTAAACACAGGAGAAAAATTATGTAAAGTTGAATGAGAGATGAATTACACATGAGCGAATGTAGATGTATAATGGGTATTGGGGACAGTTAGACGAATGGAAGACACATAGATAGCACTTGGTGATGCTATACACGAACAAGCGTTGCATTGTTCTCATGCCTTCATTCTCTTTCTCAGTCGAAGATTTATATAAGCAGGCTGATTGCCATCGCATAGGTGAATAGTCTTGTGGCCAATTAAATAGCCGAAGACCCATGAATCCAAGGTTTCCCGAGACACTCAACTGTTGGTTCGATAAAAAGCTTACTAATCTAGTCAGAATGCCAGCTCATCATTTCATCGACCGTTATATCATACACAAAATGAATTCGATCATACTTCGTTCTTTCCGTACTTACCTCTCCCTCGCAGTACGCTCTTGAATTTGCCAATATGGACGGACTGGATTGCGAGATGGCAGAAGAAAGCCCATCAATCTCGTCTTCATTGGACTCAGGCAGCAAAATTGAAGAAAATCTCACAGATTGGATTGAGACAGAGGATGAATTCGAAACATCTGGTCCAAAGACTGAATATACAGAAAGCGATGTATCAAGCTCTTATTCGGATCATTCTTTTGATCAAGTTCTCGATGATTTACCCTGGAGCAATACCATGCCGCCATCAAAGTTATGTGCTCTCTGTCAGAATATGATCGATGATCTGGGAAGCGGCATTTCGTATCCAGCGTTGACTCATGTACGGAATCCATTGGATATAAAAGCTTCGGCACAGAATGGTTGCTCTTTGTGTGCCGCATTAATTCGCACTGATGATGAAAAGGGGCGTGATGCAATGATTTCAAGATATATTGATAAATGGAAGGCCAGATTCGGAGAAGCCCCCATCCCATGTTCACGAGTAATCATAGTTCCCTACCTCCCGCCTGAATATCTTTCGCCGTACATTGAGTTGAACTTTTTAAATGAACCTCGCCCGACACTTGAAAGTATGATAGTTTCGTTCAAAGCAAATATGAGAAAATCTCCTGAAATATGTAAGTCGTGTTATGAGAGGTCGTTGAGTACTTTTCAATTAAATGGCACTACATCAAGAGCCAATCAAAACTATACTAAGTGCGGTTACTGCCAGAAGTACTCGTGCGTCTCTTCCAGCTCAAGTGATGTGGTTTGGTTATTGAATTAAACTTGCGGATGGGATCTTGCTAGGGAGAGATACTGTCGATAAGTCGTTTTGGATATACATATTTGAAATCTTGGAGACCACTGGAGCTAACTCAAGTTTCTTCAGATGATAAGGTGTTTGAGAACATTGATCCAAGTTCGAACACGGGGCAATCAATACCTCTGATTCAAAGGTGGTTGAGTGCTTGTCAAAAGTCACATCCGGAATGTAAAGCTCAGAGGCCGGGTTTCGTACCAACAAGACTGATAGATCTTCGAGGGAAACATCCAAAACTTTGTTTGGGAAGTTTGATCGAGAGAAATGATCTTCAATATGCTACACTAAGCCACTGTTGGGGTGCCCCAGAGAAGAAATATCAGACACTAACAAAATCAACCCTCAAAAATTACCTGACGAAACTAGAAATGGAAGACCTT
Organism: Botryotinia calthae; assembly: GCA_004379285.1. Classification (NCBI taxonomy): domain Eukaryota; kingdom Fungi; phylum Ascomycota; class Leotiomycetes; order Helotiales; family Sclerotiniaceae; genus Botryotinia; species Botryotinia calthae. The sequence goes on from PHWZ01000491.1 coordinate 3,573, forward strand.
CCGAAGACATTTCATGATGCCATTAAAGTTTGTGCCGGGTTGAAGATTAGGTATATTTGGATTGACTCAATCTGCATCATACAAGACGATAAAGAAGACTGGAGGCGAGAGTCTATCACTATGATTGATGTCTACGGTAGCTGCTTGCTGAATATTGTTGCATCTAGCTCCAATGATGGTAGTCAAGGATGCTTTTTTAATAGGCAAGATGCCCTGAGGTGTCGCCTCTTGGTTAATATCAATGGAAAGAACGATGCTATGTATGATTTTACACCAGACACAAAGCATCCACTAGAGAATCCCAGCGTTTGTCCGGTAGAAAGTCGAGGCTGGACCTTACAGGAGCGCCTTCTCTCGCCACGAACTGTGCATTTTACCCGGGAAGAGGTATTTTGGGAGTGCCATGCCAAATTTGTTTCGGAAAGCTCGCCTTTCCACTCTGATCAAATGGAAAATCGGAAAAATAAAGAGATCTCAATCAGATGGACCAAAATTATTGATAATTACACTGGCCGCCATTTAACTTACGAAACTAATAGACTAATAGCACTAGCCGGAATTGCGGCGAAAATACAGCAACAGACGAAAGATGAATATTTTGCTGGAATGTAGGGTAACAACTTAATAATGCAACTATGTTGGCAGGTCTGTGATGGATAATTAAGCCGAAGAATCTCACCTCAACGAGCTCCAACATGGTCCTGGGCATCTGTAACATCGCAGGTCATAAGCCGGGATATTCATTCGGCCTACGGAATTCCGTTATCTGAAGTTTGGAAAGTCGACAAACCAGCGACTGAACATAAATTCGGCGACATGCCGAATGTAGCACTATAGCTATCATGTCCTCCACTTTTACCCGTCCAAGTTATCAAGCCAAGAACCATTATCTTTCGTGGAACATTCACCTCAAATCTTTTGTTTAGAATGGACTGTGTAGAAGATACTATACTTGTCAATATAAACAGTGAGATATGCAAATTTTATATACTGCAGGTTTTCAATCATAAGGGATTAATCTTGAAAAGTATTGAAGGAACCCCAGGGGTTTATGACAGAATAGGTCATGTGCTGTTACACATTCATGAAAATTTCGATGTGAACGACGAAAATTATCATGCCGAAGAGAGTGCATATGTTCCGAAGGAGAAACACAATTTTGACACCGATGAGCATGTCGTATGTTTAGTTTAGTCATCAACTAGGTCGTTGATGACATATCAAGGAAGTAAGTAGTCTGAGTCCGAAGAGCGGTGTTATTTTACTGAAAGCTCAACTAGGCAACGAATACAAGATGTGTCAATAGGAATCAGGTTGGCCAAGTCGAAGTCGAGGATCAAGGATGGGGTCTGAACTCGATTATGATGACATGTCTTTTGCAAGGGGAATTACATAAGACTTCTTTTTTTTTGCTTCGGGCAAGGAAGTTTGGCTTGACTTGTGCAGTGATGCAAAGTATCCATATTCAACATTGCGGATAGCTCTTATGGCGTTAGTGATCTGGTAACTAAGAGTTTACCTTCATTACAACCAAAGTTCGATGCAACGTTATGGCATGTGACGATTTTGGATGAAAGTTGAAACTAGGCAGGTGTTTACAAATGGAATCTTCTTGATTTATAAGAAGTGTGTGTGAGCATCGATACACCATAGGTGTGAAAATTTTCCAGATCGGGACGAAGGCCACCTTTTCCGCAAGACTGAAGGACCTCGACGCATATTCTAGGCAAATTATGACAGAGGGTTCTCATCATTGAGACTCATCAAGCACTAGCGACCACGACTATCAAGATAGCAAGAATAATATGACACTGATATTTCCAGCTCTCGATTAAGCGGACCCCTTATTATGGACACTTTTCACATCTGCACAACAACTTGGGAAAATAAATATAAAATTCTCACGAACTGAATTCTTATGACTTCTCGTTTATCAAGAGCTTAACGCCATAATAAATTAGAAAAGAAACTTGACTCAATCCAAGAAATCGTTTCAACATCTTCATGTTAAATTGCGACATGTTATACCAACACCTGTATATACACCCGCCCCGCCGTTCCGAAATGCCGGCTTAAGATGAAACCCGCACAAAAATGACCGTCTTGGCAACAACCTCAACGGTATTTCTATATTAAGATTATATTAAAATATTCCGCTTAATTCATTTTCCCCGGATTGAGGACAACTCGCACCAATATTTTTAGGGCATGTATATTACATGCATAATTTAGCCCCCACTACCCCGGATTTTCATTAATATATCAAAGTTTGTCAGTAGTTCTTCGACGATCACAAGATTCGATCGACACTACCACACTGGAAGCCAAGATATCTTCATCACTCATTCTTTACTGCCTCTATTCATCAACTTGATGTATATAATTCCCTCAAACTCTCTCATCCGCTCATTTCCTCTCCAACTCCCTTACCCATCCCCAGCCTTCCAATCACCCTCCCCTAATCCACATCACCATGCATCTTCTCTCCACTCTCTTTCCGATTATTGCCCTCGTCCCTACCGTCTTCTCTCATGGCTACGTCTCCGGAATTGTAACAAACGGCGTCTACACCGCTGGCTGGCAAGTCTCCTACTGGTACGACATTATAAACAAGGTCCCCTATCCACAAACTCCCGGATGGTACGAGGAGGCATTAGATTTGGGTTTTATTGCGCCTGATCAGTATTCGTACGTTTTCTCATTTTTCTCTTTCTTGACTCTCTACTTCTAGTCTTCACGAACGAGAAATGGAATGACTGATTTGATCAAACTAAAGGACTTCCGATATTATATGCCATAAAAACGCCGTGAATGCAAATGTTTCCGCTACTGTTGCTGCAGGAGGAACAGTACAATTTCAATGGACTACCTGGCCGCATAATATTGGGCCCGTGTTGACTTATGTGGCTAACTGTGGAGGAAGTTGCTCTACTGTATGTTACTCTCCTTTTTCATTCCATTTCCTGCTCGAAGTATCATGTTCTATATGAATTATCAAGTGTCCATCATCGAACGTGATATAAAAACAGATGACTGATGAATAACAGGTGAACAAAAATAATCTCAAATGGGTGAAAATCGATCAATCAGGTATAAATTTCAGCACACAAGTTTGGGCTACAGGAGCTTTGATAGCAAACAACAATACCTGGACAAGTACCGTACCAAAGACACTTGCTGCTGGTATGTGAACTTACTATCTTCTCCCCCCTCTCTCGATATTTCCCACTAACATCACTACAGGACACTACATATTCCGCCACGAAATCATCGCACTACACGGTGCCACGACAGCCAATGGCGCGCAAAATTACCCTTTCTGCATTAACATTGATGTGACGGGTACCGGGACAGCAAGTCCTGCCGGTGTGGCCGCGACGAGCTTCTACAAGGCGACTGATCCAGGAATTTTGTTTAACCCATACGTGACGTTGACTAATTATACGATCCCAGGTCCTGCTTTGTGGACTGGTTAGGTGGTGAGGGAAATATATGGAATGAGGGTGATGCGTGAAGGTGTGTCGTCTGAGTTTGACGGAGGCATTGGGGATTTATGGGTTGTGAGAGGATTGAGAGAGGAGGTATGAATGTTGGTTTGTTTTTGGAACGCGATATGAGATGGAATTGGAGATTTGTGTTTGTAAATAGTTTGACTATTCAATTGAACTTGTATATACGCGAGTAAATTGTGTTTGATGATATGAGACATGCTGTTTGGGAGTTAGGATACTAGCACCAAAGCTTTAAAGAACTGATATTTAGATATGAAAGATTGACACTTTGGAGTAGCTGCAAAGGGTAACACAAATTACAAATTAGTGTTTTAATGCATCTCTGTGTAAGTTACCGAGGAAATGAACTATGAGCTACGTTGCGAAATCATCCCTTAGTAGTAAGCTTTATGTGTATCTCAATATACGGTCTTGGACACGCTATCCTGAGTATTTTATTGTGCAGCTGGTTGAAGAGGTTATCGAGTTTAGGATATCAAATACTCTGCGTAAAGATCTGGCCATGAAAAGATTTGACCATTGAATCTCGTTCTGACTATTAGAAAAATGTAAAATGTTGATACATCGAGAGTAATCTGCACCTAATCAGTTCAGAATGACATTTGAAAAATTCAATAAACATAAAGCATTGCCCTAGAATCTAACATGATAAACTTTATGCTTAATCACCAAATTAATCTCTCTCCTCATGCCAACCAACATCTTCGCTTCTCCTGAGTCACCATTTCCAACCTTCCAAACCCATGTAGGTGCACCAGGTAGCGTACCACTAGCTTCCTCCCCTCCTATCCGTATCCCTTGCACCAATTCCCCATTCTCCCCAGTAATCATTCTATTCAAATGTGATATCCATCGATCTTGATTTTGAACAAAGGATGAAGAGAAAAATTCCCCATACTCACATTCGACTTTTACACTGATCAATCTTGTGAATTTCGGCAATGAGTGTGTGAGAAACATTTCAAATCCAGCATGTTCGTAGGAGAACATTTTGCGAAGTGTTAGGTGACGGAGAGAAGAATAGAGAAGAGACATTTGGCTCGGGATGTTTGATAGGGGCGAGAAGGTGCAACTGAGAGATGAATTAGTGGGTGATTGCATGGTACGAATGCAGATCAACAACCTGTAGCTTTCAGTATATGTAGACGATTAAACATTCAACCGGATGCAATTATCCAAATCCGATGAACGCCCAAATGAGTTCAAGTACTGAAAGCTTTTGGTTATCGACCTACGTGCTAGATTATCGAAGAATATATTTTGGGAAACTCACGGTATAATCAAAATTAATTTGCGAAACATCACACATACTTCTGGATCCGCAAACTTGAGAGTTTTGACAAGGTTATATGTGAATATGTTGATTGAATGGAAAGTTATCTTCGCTTCCATATATAAATTCTGCGAGCCGTATATCTTTAGGGCTCTGAGAAAGACGGGTGTCTTAGATGCAGATTTCTTTTTCTTCTCAACGGGTCTGAGAAGAGTGTATTCATATGTCATTCTTCTGATTTCAATAGGGAGGGCATTAAATTTGAATTGTGTTTTTCGTAGTTTTTCTGTGATGTGAATTCGAGAGGTCGGGATGGATTCTATCCCTTGACAATCTCGAAGATTCGTCATTTTCTCCTCGCTGACCGTGTTTAATAGCAATAATTCCGACGTCCATGCCTTTTGAGTCCAAAGATTATTAAATTTGGACATTTTATTGAAATGACCGAATCGATTGCCATCTTCGACATGTCGGCGAGTGATTTGGACTCGGGGCTGATGAACTTCGTTCCCAGTCGGACAATCATCGTTGTCCAAGAATCTTGTGTGTGTGGAATAAACACTTGTTTGGTGAAGTTGGGTCACAGCATTTTCCGAATAATTGTTAATGGCGCTCCGTGAGTGAAGGGATAAGATGTTTGGTTGGGGATGTGTCATCTTGACGCCGTTTGAAGAGTTACGGTTTATGGTCATTGGTGTTTTATAGCCGGAAACATCACATTGTGTCGCCTTGTTTGAAGAAGTCTGGCCCGTCTGAGATGACATATTTTTGTTTAAACTAATCTGAAGATATCGTCGTCTCCTGGATCTGATCTGAAAAGCAAAACTTCAATCAAGAAGTAAGAAGTGGGAGACGTTTGATGGATGGAATTTGGGAATTTGATTGTCTTTGTAGACGATGGAACTTTCATACAATCAATTTTTAAAAAATCAATACTCATTTGTAGAACAATTTTAAGAAGTTGAATTGTAAATGACAGGAAGTTTACTTGGTTGTTTGATCAGCCCAAGAAACTAAAATAGCCGGACAATCTTAGCTTCCAAGCCTAGTTGTCCTAGAACACTTCAATCCCAGCCTATTCGCGACATTAAGGTTTGGTATTTTACCGAAGATGAAGCGTGAATCAGACTGTTAGGAAGTTTCCAGATCAAGAGCTATCTTTATCAATCTTCCGGTCACTGATATCTGCCTCGGTTTTTATTTTATCGTGCCAGGTCGGATTACCATCGCCATCAAATTCAGCCCATTCAAAATACGTGCAACCTTCTTTTCCAGGAACATTTCCCGCGTAGCACATCCAGAAGTATCGGCCTAAATTCTCCTTCTTCCTTTGTACAACTCTCAATACTGTAGGTATACCGCATTTGCATTTTGGTGTGAATTTGGGATGTAGTGAAGCTTTGTAGTCTCGGTAGGTAATATTGATTCGTCGATTCCCAGAGATTGGATGAGGATCAATGGCTTGTGCTGGCGCAATACTATGTTTCCAAGTTTCTTGCATTTCGGCATGCATGATTAACAAAGAGTTGTGTGGTAGGTGAATAGCTATTTGGCCTTCGGCGTCTGAAGACTCTTTGCTTTTCTCTTTCGAATCGGACTCTTGAGCGACTATTTTTCGAACACGAAATTCACGTGCCACGCCCAAAGAGATCGATCCTATGACAGCTCGTGGTCCAAGGTAAGTGAGCTGGTCACTATGATATCCCACACTCTCTGCGCCACCATTATAGCAGTTGACAATAGCTGCATTCGGCTTCCATGTGTCCGATGATTGGTAATTAAGCTTCTGGCCGTTAGGATAGTGTGTTATGATTCGTGCTGCGACTTCTGAATTGATAGCATCCTGAACTTTAGGCGACACTTTTCTCATTTGTGGAGTAAGTTGACGAACATCCTGCAAGTTATTGGTTTAGCAATCCGAGACTTCAAACTCTGAGTACCACTCACTGTTAGTAGACCACCATTATAAATATATTCAGTCTTTTGAGCCCTTTGCTCTTCCAAGTTGTCAACGTAAAAGCAAGCCGTATGAGGACTCGTGACTACATTATCAAAAAGTTTGAAGGTATTCCTTTCGAAAGTTTGTGCTTCGCTTAATAATTCCTCAAGTAACGTATTGGCCTCTTCCACCGGTAGGAAGTTATGTATAATAGAACATGGAGTGTGAGCTGCGACATCTTCAGGAGAATATAAATGTAGAGTCTTTCCTTTTCTAGACAAAGACTTGACTCGCTTTGTGGAGTTCTCACTCGAGATGAATGTAGAAAGAGAACTTTGATATCCTACCGTGGCTGATGGCTTCTTTGGTATAGGCAAAGAGGGAGTATCCGAATTAGACATGAAATTTGAGGCTTTCTCAACATCGCCTTCATGTTCAAGTAACATTTCAAGAAGAACCTCCTGTTCGACTTCAGGGTGGAGGGATGACAATAGCGCCAGCTTAAAATCTGTAGATTCATCATCTGGGACATAGAGATCTTCAATGTTGTCATTCGTGTTTGACTTTAGTGGTGAGTGAGAAGGGACAGAAAGTTTTCGCTTTCTCCTGGATAAAAAGGCATCCATAATAGTGACGAATTGTTCTTCCAGTTCAATGTTTGATCAGAAATCGAGGTCCAGTAGTGGTGCTCCTTGGCTAACGGCGCCCTGGCATTTATGGAAACCCGTTTAACTGCAATTTGCCAATATGACTACGTTGCAGGCTTGCAAAGGTTTGCGGATGCTTGTGGGTGCTAGCAGAAACAATCGCGTAAATCCCACATATATAAAGTAGCTTTCCCATACGGCCGTGGTTCATAAACTCCAAGCCTCCAGCGTTGTAATAATCACGTGTAAGATTACTCAGCCAAAGAACTCCTCGGCTCAAATTCGTGGTGGGGTTTACCTTACCACCTCCATTTCATCTAATTACTTGTGACGATTACAGCAATACATACATACAATCGCAACGTCGAGGTTCGGCGACAATCCCTCCCTTCGCAGCAATGATGGAGTTTATTACCCGAGGCTTTAAGGGCTCTGCAGTCAAATACTCTCCCTTTTTCGACAATCGAATTTGTGTGACTGCTTCTGCCAATTATGGGCTGGTAGGAAATGGGAGACTTTATAGCTTAATGTTGACTCCACAGGGTATTCAAGTACAGAAAACGTAGGTACTATTCGGAGTTTGGCTTAGATCTCACTGTTCTTGTCATTTGTACAGCTCTTGTTGACAATCATTCCTTGTCATGATATAGTTTCGATACCCAAGATTCCATTTACGATTTATCATGGTCCGAATCAAACGAAAATCAAGTCGCTGTCGCATGTGGTGATGGAAGCGTCAAATTATTCGATACCGCGATCCCCGAACCATTTCCCGTCGCAAACTTTCATGAGCATGGGCGCGAAGTCTTTGCTGTTCATTGGAACTTGGTCTCAAAAGACACATTTGTTTCAAGCTCTTGGGATGGTACAGTTAAACTGGTACGAGAATCAACCGTGTCTGAGTGTAATTGTCTGTCTCATCGACAGTATTGCTAACTTTCTGCTATCAGTGGAACCCAAATCGCACAAGTTCGATTCTCACATTACCCACACATTCTTGCACATACAGTGCAGCTTTCTCTCCCCATTCACCCTCTGTAATATCATCTGCCTCCGCAGATTCGCATTTAAGAATATTCGACCTTCGTACTCCTTCCTCGGCTTCCAATCATTTAGTCTCACTTATTCCAGTCCATGGTTCCTTACCAAGTGCAGGCTCTGTGGGGGCAGTCGGAAGTAATCGTCAAGTTCCAGCTCCAAACGAAGTTCTTACCCATGATTGGAATAAATATCGTGACGGAATTATTGCAACGGGTGGTGTCGATCGAGCAATTCGAACTTTCGATCTTCGCAATGTGGGCGGTGGACCTGTCGCCGTTCTAGAAGGACATGAATATGCTGTTCGAAAATTGGTCTGGAGTCCTCATCTCAGCGATACGCTCTTGAGTGCCAGTTATGACATGTCTTGTCGCATCTGGACTGATGGTACAATGAATGCAACCATTCCTCGCCAAATCGGTCGCATGGATGCACATACCGAATTTGTACACGGTGTTGATTGGTGTCTCTTTGGGGAAGGTTGGTGCGCCAGCACGGCTTGGGATGAAAGACTACTGGTCTGGGATGTTCGTTCTGTTATGACGGCATAATTCCTGACACGATTCTCATTCCTTTGCCTCTTCAGCGACTTCTTTTCTTCTAGTGAAGTTTAATGAGAAATTTCCTTCTTTCTACATACTTTGGGAAATCAAATGACCCTGGGAGCGATATTGATACCACACGAATGGCGTTTTACCTTTGGGTGTCAGGGATATGAAAATGGAAGTTTTATAGAATCTTCGGTGTAGAATCTACGCGTGAATGTTGCGGATTGTATATAAGAAATCTTTGGTATTGGGTTTCGGGTTTTGGGGTGCTGGGAAATTAAGAAAAGAATGTATCGCGCATAGATAAATATATACACTCTTCCTACCCTGCGGGAAGGGTTCAAAGTGATGAAATAGTTGGTATAGATTAATATAATTAGTTAAATCATCTACACAGTTTGCAGTACGTAGTCGACAATTTCTCCGTCGCAGTTAGAATAATACTTACTGCTTAGATATGCGAGTATATACCCACACAAGAATTTTCATAAGCGGCTTCTTGCTTCTTGATAATTCACTCCCCCCAATCGTTGTTACAAAGCTCCTTTACCATGTAATCTCCTCACGCACTCACTTCATTCATCACCACACATCTATCTAATCTTCGTCACAGAATCAAAAGCAGAGCACATGTAGATAGTACCAGAGAACATTCATAAATAAAGAGTAGAATTATGCCTATCCATATGACTATCCTATCCTATCCTATCCATTCCCCATCCACTCACTCAATTCCCTCCCCAGATCTATCCATCCCCAACTCTCCATGAAAATTTCATTTCCTTTTCTCCGTCCCATACTTCAATAGATTTTCCTCACTGTACATCCAACTCGTAAGTTATACAGAGGTATATAGTAGGTATACAAGGGAGATTTGTGGTTGCTGAATGAACCACAGCTTTCGTCGCTCCCAAAAAAGCAACGCCTAAGCTCCAGTTCCCCGCCCTGTGCCCATTTTTGTATCCTTCCCATCTATTTGCTATGATTTCCATCAAGAATCGAAGAATTGTATGTATCGTACAGGCATAAATTTGAGTGTCGTTTTTTCCTCCCCGAATTCCTTTCCCGAATCTTGCATATGCCATTTTTCTTTGTGGTTTCGTACCATTGAAAAATCTGACAAAAATGTAGTAAACCAAGATAAGCCGAGACAGAAGCAGAATGAAAAAGAAAGAGGGAAAAGAAGTGATGATACACAAACAAGCGATTTAGTTAGATCAATCAAGTATCAAACCTTGTTTAGAAACTTGAAGATGAACCAAATCCTCCTTTGGAACCACCTCTATCACCACCGCCGAATCATCTTCCACCACTTCCACCATTTCTTCCGCCACCTCTTCCGCCACCTCTTCCGCCAAATCCTCTACCACCTCCACTTCCGCCACTTCGGCCACCACCGAATCCTCTTCCTCCGCTGGATCCACCACTACTTCCAAATCCTCTTCCTCCGCTGGATCCACCACTGCTTCCAAATCCTCTTCCTCCACTAGATCCACCACTGCTTCCAAATCCTCGTCCACCACCAAGATCATCATCATCCTCGCGAGGTTCATGTCCAATGTTAACGCCCGGGATTCTATCAATTCCCAATTTGCGTGCAAGGCCAGGGCCAACCATAGGAGGTTTCTCCCAGCCCCAACCAAATTTAGTCCAGTTGTTCAAGTCTTCCATCATCGCTCTAGGGCTTGCACCCCTCTGACCTTGACCAAGTGCTCCCATGTATGCGTCAACTTTTATTTCACGGTCAACTCTCTTTGTTGCTTGGCCGACTTCATTAAGGATTTCTGCGGTTGTGGCTGGTAATTGAGCATCTTTTTTCATATCGACAAATGGGGTCTCGAGTGTACGATCAGGGGTGATTGGAAGGTTGGACAATGTTCGACGAGCTCCTGGGATTTCAGATTGTGTCAATAAGAGCCACCCTTCTCCTTCCTTGCCTCCTCTTCCAGTTCGTCCTACACGATGGATGTATGTATCTCTGTCTCTTGGTACACCAACTTGAATGACGTGAGTAACATTGGGGAAATCCATTCCTCTAGCTGTAACATCACTGGATAACATGACAGCAGATTTGGCACGACGGAATCTGTCTGTAACTCTAGTTCTTCTTTCTTGTGTGAGCTTGCCGTGGATAGCAGAAACATCAATCGAATTAAGAGAATCTATTCCTTTCATGATCTCTCCAGCCAATTGAACGTTTGCGGTTGAATTGAAGTATACAATAGCTTTGAATGGAGAGGAACCTTCGGTATTAGCCTTTTCAATTCCTTTCTTGCAAATTTCGACCATCGCTGGCATGATGTTCTCCATTCCAGTAGCAGAAACAATCTTTTGGGGGATTCTCTCGTGTGTGGCTACATCTCCTGCCTTAACGGTTTGTACGAACTGATAATCTGGTTTCAAAAGTCTTCTGACAAGACCCATAACCTCTCTTGGAACAGTGGCGGAAAATAATAATGTTTGACGATCAACTTCGCTTCGTTTGGGCAAAAGCGCTTGAATGTTATCGATATCCTTAGAAAATCCATCATCTAGAAGTCTATCGGCTTCATCGAGAACCAAAGTTGTCAATCCAGGAGCAGATACTTGACTGTATTCATCCGTCAAGAGATCTTGAAGTCTGCCTGGGGTTCCGACAAGGATATGACAACCCTCACGTTGAACTTTTCTAAGCATCTCTCTTTTGCTCGATCCTCCGACTGCGACTTGTACAATCAAATCTGTATTTCTTGTGATCTTCACTGCTTCGACAGCAATTTGTTCTGCCAATTCACGGGTAGGTGAAATGATGATTGCGCGGATATCGGAAGCTCTTGCTCTGGAATAACGTTGACGGGATGCAAGCTCAGGACTTTTCTCGAGGATGTTTTGGATAGTAGGAAGTAAGAAACCAATTGTCTTTCCGGTACCAGTTCGTGCTTGTGCAATACTATAATACAATAGATTAGCATGAGATTCTCAAATCCAGATTATTTCTTCCAATAACTCACATGTCAGTTCCTTGTAAAGCTTGATTAATAGTAAGAGTTTGGACCTCTGTCATGGTCTCGAGTTTCATAGTTTGGGTGATTTCATTAACAACATTTGGGTGAACCAAACCATACTTGGTGAGTTCATCGAAACGATTAATGACTTTATTTTCTTGAACGATGGCAGCTTCTTGGGTGGCAACACTTTGTAATTGTGAAGCCGAAGAAACATGTAACCATCTTGACTCCAAGACTGGCAGGGAAGTCTTTTGTGAAATGAGAGAGAGAGTTGAAGGTCTGGTTGAAGGAATTCGAATAGTTGAAGGGACTGCGCGAAGGGCTCTGGATATTGAGGCGGGACCTCTTCTGCAGACGGAGAACATGGTTAAAAACTGATCCGTATACGGATAAAATCTGAGAAAAGTAGTAATAACAATTCAATTGAGGTTATAACTGTTAAATTCAACAGTATAAGAAACAAAGTGGCGATTGATTGAAATTGTCGAAGTCCCTGAAGTCCTCTCTGCAAAATTTGGGCATGAAGTTTCTCTCTCGCCAGAACTTTTTTTTGACGCTAATGAGTTTATCTCGTGCCGCTAGTATGTATGTAGAAAGCTAGATTTCCCGACACGTGACTGGCCCTTATCTGATGCCAAGCGAAAAACGAACGGAGAGATGAACAGTCCATTTACATGACGTGAACCTGAGGACGATGAAAAATGATGAGACGTCGTGATTAGGTTGTAGCTACTCTTGCTGCTGAAAACAAATTGCAATAGTTATTGGAAAGATTCAGGCAAGGCGAGTCAAAGAAGGTGGTGGTAGAAACTTTGGATAACGAATATTCGAGCGCAGCGAGCTATGGGGGTTTGGGGGCTCGCCCCCATGTACATTAATTAGATCCCATCTAGAGACACCACTACAACATATTGTTCACATATTAAGAGTCTTTGTTCGTTGACGTGTATCGATGTATTGAAGAACACAAACTCCTTCTAACCTATCTACTCCCAAGTGCCAGTGTTTGTCCTATTTCCGAAAGAAACTCCCGTTCTATATATGGGTATCACCATTCATCTATCGTCAAAAATTAACTCCGCCAAATATGCTTTATTTAATAGAAGTCTCCTCCTTTCTACTTTCTCTTAGGCGAAGTACTATTCCTCGCACCCAACATCATCAATCCCTCACTGACGCCGTCATGTAAGCCCCCTGTAACTCCTTCTACAACCCAAGCCACCGCATCCGTAATAGCTTGTCCAACCTTCCCATCACTCATTCCATAAACCGCGCTCGTCACCGCCAGGCCCGACTTTCCAATCGTATCTACTGTCACTATACCCTTGGACAGAACCTTTTCTGATATCTTATGTGTTCGATCATATTGATATGCTGACGTGAGTAGATGTTTCAAATAGGGTAAGATAAATTGGAACAGTATAAATAATTGAATGATAATAGCTGCAATACTCTTCTGAAGTAACGAAGGGGGTTCACCAGTATTTGAATCTTGACTGTTCTCACTGGTATTGGATTCCTCTTGTATGGATTCTACTATTTCTGCTGGCATAGCACTTTGTAAACTTATCTTTTCTTCTGTCGAAAGATCCGAAGGAAGAGCTCGAAGTAAGTAGGTTAAACCGTGGACATAAAGTTGCCTCGCTAAAGAAGTATTGCTAAATCGAGTATTTTGGGAAATTGCCGATGATTCCTCAAATGCAAGAGCAAGGAGATTATATCCTATTCGATATCAGTTAGTTTGATTGGTCAGATTAGATATTGTAGCTATCGAACCTTGGTTTGCAAATTTCCATGCAATGCCAGAGTTTGTCTCCAAAAACTCTATCGTCTGGAGGAGTTGCCCATTCTTGAGAAGTTGAGGGAAATCTTCATCGGAAGAATGCGAGTCATCCAAGAAATAGCTATCAGTTTCACCATCACTAGATATAGAGCTTCGTTCATTGATAAGGGTCGTTGTTGACGATGAGGATATGGATCCTGGAGTGTTTGCGCCAGATAAAGTGCTTTCGGATTTTCGGCCACTCACAAATCCATATATGTCAACGGACTTTCGAATGGATGGTATGCGAGGTAAACGTGATTGTACAACATTTGGAAGCATTGAATAGAGCATTGAAGCTTCTTTTACATTTTGAGTAAAGGCGAGTGGATATTGTTGGCTCTGCATCATAGATTCCGGATTCTCAAATGATGTCGTTTGATCTTGTTGTAGATATGACTCCCGAGTGATACGCTGTTTGGAACGACGGGTAGATCGTGCGTACATTATATACATCAAAGTTATTTATATTCCCACGAGAAAGAAGTGGACGAAAGTAGATGTTTTCGCAAAATATCCGCAGAAAATTGCAAGCAAACGTTTTGCTGGACAAAAACAGGAATTTCCGGTCGAAGATGATGGTCTAGGTCCCGAACGTACGTTTCCGGAATAATCGTAGATGAATTTAAACTTCCCTCATAACCAAGATTAATTCGGACCCTTATTGTTTTCGCTGTATCAAGTGAAATCGAGAGAATATTGAACTTGTATTTTGAATGGATATATTTGAAAAGGAGAAAGAGAATACGCAGGAGGGGTGGATGTAGATTTCATAGTGAAATGGGAAGACGAATATTTCTAGGAGACGATGAGAATGTTCGTTGCTAAGGTTATCGCAAGAAAGAAAAAAAGTTGATTGCATGTGAAAGTGGCTTAAAATAGGTCAACGGTCACGTGGATGAAACTTAACCAGTCATAGATCAACGTGTGAAGATGCAATTCTCTGGTACGACAACCATGGGAATTTGCCATGATAAGACGAGATTGGGGATAGGATATACCTAGTGAATACTCGGTGATATTAAGAAACCAAAATGACAGTAACGTGAGTAGACATAGCAGTATGGTTTGGCGTCTGGTGGAGATTGAATCCAGATACTTGCCCCTCGAGCCCCTCCAATACCCTTCCTTAGTTCAACTGAATGCGTTCCCCAGCCCCCTCTTTCCCATTCGTGATGAGCAGACATCGATTATTCCGGAACAACATATTGCGGATCTGTCGCTCTAGTGTTTGCCTTGTAGATATTAATATCGTCCCACTCAATTCCCTCAAAGCACCTTAGATTAATCGAGTGAATAGTTGGCCATCTTTCCCGTTGCGCTGGTGTCAACAATTCCCAAGTCTTGGGAGATTTGGATACTGCATTCATGTCTTTTTCGACATCGACAGTGATACCGCAAGTTGAGCAGAACCGAAATATGTTATAAGCTTGACCAAATGAATATTCCGTCAAGTTCGATATGCCCGAGACAGATACTTGGTCTCTCCTGGGATAACAGATAGTGATGCCGAGCTACAGATGATTAGTTTGATATCAAAGTGAATTGACAGTAGAATACTTACTCGACAACAGATGCTACAGTTACACTCTTGTATATGTTCATGACGCTTGGGTAAGGGAGCTTGAGTCTTGAATGCAATCGTTACTGCGCCACAATGACAACCACCTGTATAAAGCTTTTCGTTTTCGAACTTAGCTGGTGGTAATTCAGCAGTGTATGTGAGTGCAACATATTGTGGTTCACGATCAAGGCCATCATATCTGGTCATGGAATGTTAGAACTTTCTCTCCACCGAGAAGAACAACTAGGTGTCATTTACTTATTAACTTTCAAGGACCATTGATCTACATCTTGGAGAGAATTGACCTAAGCAATTGTTAGTTATCCGCCGCTGTGACATGAACATGTGCGAGATTCTTCTAACCTCTAACTTACATTGATACCAATATCTCTTCCCGCTGGAGTGTTGTAGCGGAATCCTTGTACATTCGATCCACATGTTGGACAAAACTAAATCCATAAGCACCGTTCTCGTAAGATAGACGTTAGGTGTTGTTACCCTATGAGCCATTGTACGCTGTCCGAAATGATAATCTTTCAAAGTCCCCTCTCCCTTGGTGATCTCGAAACAACCCTCGCCAGGAAATACCCATTGATATCCCTTTTTGAAGCAGATGCTGCAGTTGCATTGAGTAACAGTAGTTATTTCAGGCATCTTGATTGTGAATTTGAATGCACCGCAATGGCAGTTTCCATGGTAGGTTTTGAGTTCTGGTGTAATCTCTGACATGATGGGGTAATTCGTTGCGGATGAAGATGAAGAAAATGAAGATGGAAGAAGTGAAATGAGTGAAAGAGCTGAATGTACCAATTCAAAGATTAGCTTTGGGATACAGCAATACTTTATATCAGCCCGATTTCTATATCAAGAGAATTTTGTTGAATATGTAGGTATGTCTCAATCCCACATTTGCGATAATCTCGGCTTCTCCATTTTACATCTCATATTCCAAATCTTACCAAATCCAGACATAAATTGTCAGAAATTCCTTCCTGCAATAAACATATTACATCAATTGTTCTATATTCAACAAAAGCTTTCCAGAAAAGGAACGGCGAAGTCGATTATCTCACATATGACTCATGCGCTCAGGTTCGACTTCTGTTGAGACCATACGCCGAAGTTTCAAGCCTTGCTTGTTACAACGACGGGATGTATATTGAGGATTCAACAAGGAAGCTCAACAGAAAACAAAATCACGGCGCGGTAGGAAGAGGAAAACATGATGAGTAATCGTGATCGTGATCATGATCATAACTATCAGATAGTAATCAATGCTATACCTCGGAATTTGACATATCTGTCTATCGGTACATCGGTACATCGGTATATTGTCCAGCTTAAAAGGGAAAAAATAAGACCATAAACCAGACACCCATTCATCTGTCCATCCCATCAGTCCAATGAGAATAAGGCGGCGTCATTATTCAGTGACGACACGAACAACGGCTCTCCGTATTGCATGCATTTGAAGATGTGGAGTTGAAATGGTTGAAACCTTGTTATGCATGTACGTACATACAGCGTACATCGTATTATCTATCGTTTTATCCGTTGCGCTGGGGCTCGGCCTCGGTCTTAAGGTTTCGGGCCCGGATCATGGCACGGGTAACACATTACACGACTTGGATATATACGGCCGCGACGACGACGACGACGACGATGATGATTCAACACCTTGGCATTGGATATATTTGATCACACAAATGTAAGACACGTGCTTGGTGGAAGAAACCCATCATGCTTTTCAATGCCTCCTTTGTCTCAGGCTATCTGTCCGTTTAGTTTGCTGTCTTCAACTCCTTCTACCCTCGTTGGCCGACACCTTTCGTTTGAGGAACAGAAACCTCTGGAAATCATTGACAAAAGATCTCTAGCCATCAGTATCAAGAAAAACAGTATATCGATCCCTCCTTCTCAAACGTCGTTTTGGACAATGATCAGCAAACCCCCACTCAGGCTATCCATGTATGCCAGATACATCACCCCAACACGGACATGAGAGGTTCACCCTGGCGTCGAGCATCCACGATACATTCTGGTAAACCGCACGGAAAGAATCGTCGACGTCGGCTCCCAACACGAGATCCCATTTTTGGAAACAAGGAATTGCAAAAGGTAAGGATTTTATATACTCTATGACTAAATCCAAGGGATCAATCGCTTCCATGGACTGGTGAAATACCCACTTCAGGAATGTCAAACTGGATGTGCGCACGGTCTGTCCATCGTTGAACCACAATTTGTTATTTATTCCGTGAGGTTGTCGATCTGAAAGCATCATGTCTGTTGCATACAAACCTATCAAACCCCAGTCATGCCATTCCCTTCATCCATGGCACACATGATATATTGGAATGCAGTTATACGCAGAAACGGACACTTTTGAAAAGCCCGAGGCTCCAATTTTGTAACCAAGATGTCACACTGCATTTGTTAATCCCTTCAATCTTCGTCCTTCCTCAATGCCGCTACCCCAGGTATTGTTCTTCCATCTTCCGCCTTCCGCTCTCCTTGTATGGAGTCGAGATATGATGACTACTTAAGGGAGATCTTTGGCTTGGTTTTCTTGTCAATATCAAGATCAATCAACTTTACATTAGACCAAGCGGGTGATCGACACTCGATAGTTTATTTTAGCTTTTATATTAGCTCATAAGTTGTTCGCTGCTATCCGAGCTGCACTCATATATATATATATATCATCCCAGAGGAAAACTTGTCCACACGAGGAATACATAAAATTAATTCGAGAATGAAGGTTATTGTCGTTGGAGCAGGAATCGGTGGTCTCGCGGCTGCAATTGGTCTTAGAAGATCCGGTCATGAAGTCTTGGTACGAACAGTTATCTTCTCAGTGTATTGTCGATCTATGAAGTTTCATTATCCCCTGGAAAATTATTTCAGTACTAACAAATACACAAGATTTTCGATAAATCTTCTCTGTCTCATGAAGTTGGCGCGGCTATCAGTGAGCAGTTCATCCATCCCATCAATAATTTATTCAAAATACTAATACATCCTAGATGTTCAACCCAATGCAGCTCGAGTCCTCGCTAAATGGGGCTTCGATTTCAAAAGAGCACATCTAGTTGATGCTAAGTCCATAACCGTTACTTCGGGGGATGATCTAGTTAATACCCACGAGATAGAGTGGTCGAATATGGAAGAAAAATACGGCTTCGGTTCTTTCTATAATCATAGAGTTGATTTGCACTCAGAATTAATGTTGCTTGCCACAGGAGAAGAAGGACAGGGAAAACCAGCCGTGATTCGCAACAAATGTGAAGTTGTTGATTATGTATTAATACATCCGAACCCTTCTATGGAATATACTAAGCTTCATCACAGGATACCATCAATGGATCAGTAACTCTCGCCGAAGGAACCATCATGACAGCAGACTTAATTGTCGGTGCTGATGGTGTCCATTCCTCGGCAGTGGAAAAAATTATCGGATATAAGAACCCAGCAATTCCAACAGGTATATCCTGTTTTCGAACCTTGATACCTGTTCAAGAGCTTCGAGATGATCCTGAATGTGCAATTTTCATGGAAAAAATGGAAGGAAAACTTCGTATGTTCGTTTGGTCCAAACATAACCATCAGAAGGTTGTTTGGTATCCCTGTAGAGAGTATGTTATATGTTCACCTTTTTGCCACTTTATTTTCAATACTTACATTGTACTTAGGAATGAAGTACTCAATACCGCAGTCTTTTGTTCCGATAAAGAAGATCTTGACCCCTCACACGGTAAGTTTCGCTTTCTTCAGCAAGTACATCACGTGTCAACAAACTAAATCGATATTTTAGATTGGAATAATTGTATTCCAACCGAAGCCCTTCTCAATGAACTCAAAGATTGTCATCCTACACTTAGTCATTTATTAGCAAAGGCAAAAGATGTCAGACTCTGGAAACTTCTTTTCAGAGCCCCTCTTCCTTCTTGGCATCAAGGAAAACTCGTGATTTTAGGCGATGCTGCACACCCTATGTTACCTTGTACGTATTTTCCTACCTTTTTCCCCCTTACAATTAACCTCTATCTTCATCCTCTCCTCAATTTCCAACCCCTAACCCTTAATTCCTCTTACTAAAACCCCGCTCCCCAAAAGTCCAAGGCCAAGCCGGCGCCCAAGCTATAGAAGATGGGTGCGCCCTTGGCATCCTCTTTTCCAATCTCCCGGAAGGTACCATCACCGAAGAAACCATCTCAGCCCGTCTTTCGAGTTTCGAAAAAATCAGAAGAAATCACGCAAGCGCGACACAAATGATTTCAAACGGAGGATACTATCAATCGGATGAAGCGAAAAATAGTGCCAAGATATATATGGAGGAGGGTCAAGACCTACCTTGTAAGTCTTTCTGAATTTCTATTCGCTTACCCCATTCCCTCTGAGTTAGCGAGGTTTCATTAGCGGGATGAGGATTAAAGGATTAAAGGAGAATTATGTATAAAATCGCGAGTTTGGTGCTAGATCTAGAAATACCAAGTTGTGAACAAATATGCAAATGAGATCAAACAAGAGAATAAGCTAACCCCACTCCGCACCAACAGCAACTCCCGAAGACTATCAAGAATTCTTCTATAGTTATGATGTCGCAAAGCTCTGTAAAAAAGAATTAGAGAGGCTTACTCAGCCTGTCGGAAGTCGCATTTCTGATGCATCAAATTCTGGTTGGGAGAAGGAGAATATGAAGAAAGTTCCGGGAAATTCTACGGAGAGAGTTGCTGTGGGGGCTTGATTCGTGGGGATTTTGTTTCGATGATTTGAGTTTTCGAATATTAGTCTAAGTTATCCATTTTTACACTGATAATGTAACTAGCTAGAAATCTGAAATTGAATTACCCGAGACGAGAGAGAGAGTTTGAGATGTAATTCTTGAGCCTCATTTTGTCTCTACATATAGAATCTATTTGTCTAGACACAATAACTATGTGTAAACCTTCCTTTTTTGATTCTTGATTTTAATATACAACATTCAACATCTCAAATTGCACATTCCGAAAACAATAAGTTAAAAGACTATCTCTTGGAGATATATAAACAGACACCCTATTCTATACGTCCACCATCTCAGTACGAATACAGCCCAGTATAAGGAAATTATTCAGTAAAGCGAAATTTATCGGGAGGGAGGCATGGGGGGGGTGTGTGGTTAGTTGGTTGGTTAGTTGGTTAGTTAGTTCTGAGATCTCGGGATTATGGAGAGAGATAGAGAATAAATGGGGGGTATGTTTATGTATATGTATATGTATATGTATATGTGTGAGTGTGTGAGTGTGTGAGTGTGTGAGTGTGTGAGTGTGTGAGTGTGAGTGTACGCTCTGAAATACTCTATCTTGATGCTGGGAGGTACAGTAGGGAAGATGGAAAATATTTTGAATTTATAAATCGATATAATAGGATATAATAGGATATGATATAGTGATGCTAAGAGGAGAGGAGAATGAGATACGATACTTTTCACTTAGCGCAGTGCTTGAGGAGAGAAGTGGCAGGGGAGGAAATACTGAGTATATTGTAAGGGTTCTTGAGATTGATGGATTTTGGATTTTGGATTTTGGGTTAGCGATTCTGGATTGGCGATCGGATTTAATCTGATTTTGGGGGAAATTGTCCGAATTATGAGGAAAGATCTAGAGAATGGTTTACTTGGAACTTGTAGTGAGTATGAATAACTAAAGATGGTGTAGTTATTGGGTGTAGTGAGAGTCAAGAATTAGAGTAGAGATTAATGTTGGTGCTAGAGTTCTTGGTGTGGATAGGAGGAATTTGGGTTCATGGTTTCATGGTTGGAAATAGAATAGGGAAGGAGAAGTTGGTTGGGAAATACAGAAGAGAAGAAGCAAACGAGAAAGGTAGTCTTGTTCCAGTTTGAAACATGCGATATTATTTATATTATGTAGGAAATGTTAGATGTGTGGCTTTAGTTTGTTCTCGGGACTCTCAAATATGCTTTCCTATCGAAATAAATGGTGGTCAGGGAGGATGGATGTCTATTCTTTTACTGAGAGTGTAATTTTGTAGGATTTCAAATTTTCAAACTTGGAATGATTGGATGTCATACATCTTGTTCATGGCGGGTAACATTCTCACATAGAAATAGATCATGATGGTTCAAAAGTCGTTTTTAAAAATGTTGAGATTCGTCGCTCAAATAAACAACGCAAATCGAAATCGTAACCAGCGATATTATCCTACCTGGACCCTGCAAGATATCTTCAACATTCAGTCTGATAACTCCTCCAACCATATGCAAAGCCAAATGGCTATCTTAAAATGATGTTGTTTCTCCAGTATCTTGTGTCTTCAAATAAGTCGGACTCCAGAATAGCTTCAATCCTCTTCATTCTCCAATCATGAACCGGAGATTCCAAAATCTCAGTAGCTGATTCCTTGTGTTCTGCTCTGGAGTAAACTATATACACCCTTTTCAGGGCAGAACGATCAAAATATGACCTGGCAGTGAAGAAATCTAATAGGTGGAAAGGATCCACAAGCCATGCACTCGCTCGGCCTCGTGGACACTGTCTCGCAAACAACCATTCCACGTCAATAGCAACATTTCCAAATCGTTCGTAACAATCTGGGTACATCTTTACATAAGAAGGCCCTCTCGTGGTGGTCTTACGTAAAGGGTCTTTTCTAATCCACACGATGTCGTTATCCACGTTATAGTAAAACCGAGGCGGAACCTTGCAATTTTCTGTAGGTTGAGTAGTGGTTTTATAAACCTTACTATGCTCATATTTCGTGATTGCAACCTGACGAGATTCGCGGCAGGTTTCGAACAGCCCATTTGGGTAGCAAGGTGAGGTAATTCAGTTCCTCCAAAATGACACGTGCCTGCCATCTGATTCAACTTCAAACTTGGGGTTTAGTTGAAGGGCGCGATAATACGGGATTGCGGCGAATTTTCAAATTGCTCGTCGTAGTTCTAGAGGAAGATTAGGAAAATTGTGAAATGTCTCGATGGGATTTAGAAGTCGAGTATCCAGAATTGCCTCAACGGTAGGCATCTTCCACTCAGCCAAATTTGTGCCGTCTCGTTCGTTCATTTCTTTTAGCCCGTCTTGTATAAATTGGCCCAGATTCAAATCTCCAGCACAGAATTTCATTTGTTCTACCAAGTATTTTACTTCCTGCTCAACTTTATCCCTGCAGTCCCCGGAAGAGTAAACAATGTAAATATTTTCCACCTCCGTTTTAGAAACGGCATAAAGCAAACAAAGACTGATGTCCTGCGGTATATCTCCCTGCGGAGGCACGATCTCATGGTGTGCTTTGATTCCTGCAAAGTCAAGGGCAACGGTATAACGTCTCTGCCAAAATAGAACTTCTAATGTCGTTTCGCTCGGTGGTTCGGTACTGACGCATTGAAACAATGAATTTCCTCTTACCCACAGAGTGTCTAAATCCGGATTGTAAAATAGTGGACGATCGAGGAAGCTAGAGTATTTATAATGCTTCATGGCAATCGATCGTGATTCGCGACAGATTCCAAGCAACGGTGTTGGTGAGCACTGCGTAGGACTCCAATGTAAAAGTGCGTCAGTATCATCAGCATCGTTATCATCATCATCATCATCATCATCATCATATATAGCCGCAGTAGGACCAGAGTGAATTATTCCCTGAGCATCCCGCTCACAAGAAGTTTCAATTTGGATGACCCGGGACTCGGGGACAGCAGCAATCTCCAAAATGTTGCGTTGTAGTTCGAGAGGCAATTTAGAAAAGAAGGTGAAATCACCAGCATTAATGTTAAGTTAGGATTGAGATGAGCCTTGGAGCTTAGGTTGAACTAGGGCTTGAAGTTGATCGCCAATTTGTGGTTGGTCTTGAACATCAGATTGATCATGGTTATCGGGCTGATGTTGTCCTTGAGTTTGAACTTGCGACATGCTGGGATGTTGTTTTCTTCTCCGAATGCCAGTAATTTGTGAGAAGCGCTGTCTGCACGACGAATTAAATTTATTGAAAGAATTCCTAACTCTCTTGTAACCAATGTCCCTACATCTTGCACAACCCCACATCTTGCACAATCTCAAATTTACTACTACTACAACTTCAATATTTAATAATAATTATAATTTATAAGATATC
>PHWZ01000492.1:0-27005 GCA_004379285.1 Botryotinia calthae
AATTAGGAATCTGCCTATAACTCTCCAACTCCTCCAAACTCGCGCCTCCCTCCCCCTCCCCCCTCAACCACCTCTCCGGCACCTCCGTAACCCCCCACTCCAACTTCCCCTTCAACCCCGCCTCTCGCGCACACTCCTCATACACCTCCCTCCTCAAATGATAACACTCGAAATCCAAATCCCCCACCGGCGTATCCCCATGCACCCGGAAATAAATCCCCTCCTCCACATCTCGAATATGGCTATACACCAAATATCCGCTTCCGCCCTTGTTCATCGGTCTCGCGCTCGCCTCCGCATTCACAGACGCCACCGGATCAGAAGTCGGCGGTACAGTCACCGACACAAATCTCCCCCCCTCCTTCAGATTCCCCGCGATGTTGCGAAACATATCGACTAATCCCTTGCGATCACTCGCATAATTCAAAAGCCACGCCGCAAACACGATATCAAAGGGTCCGTCTTCATATTGCGTGGGAAGAGAACAATCACCTTGGATAAAGGAGACGCCGTCTCCGAGACGCGCTGCAGACTCGATCATGACGGCGCTGATGTCCACGCCGAGAACGGACTGTGCCCCCCAGGATACAAACGGATAGGTGTAGAAACCCGTGCCGCAGGCGAACTCGAGAATCCGTGCATCTTGGATGTAGGGCGCGATGGCGGTATGCACGTTTTCGCGCTCGATGTGGGCGATGGAGGCGGTGCGGATGTAGTCGTAGGGTCCTTGGATGCTGTCGTATTGGTGGCTTGAGTTGGTCATGGTGGTGGGGGTGTGGGATGTATGGTTTTTGAGTTTGGGTTTGGGTGAGGGGTAGCGAGGGGGTTGGATGGATGGATGTGGGTCGCCAGGAAAATGATCTACTTCTAGCTAAATGATATTCTATAAAATAGCTATAATAGTTCGGGAGGGAGTGAAGATCTCGAATTCAAGTATAAGATTTCGATCGAGGAGTCCCACTCATTCCTTCATTCATAGTCTTCGATATTCTTCTCTTGGGTCTCTTCTATGAACATTCTTTGACTGAAATAGGGAAGCGGATCTCGTCACTCGAAATTCACTATTCATACCGTGATACCCACTTCAGAGCCGTTCGGGAGATGCACCAATTGAGGTATATACCCATGTGGATTATCCCTTGCCGTCCCGCTTAGAAATCTCAACCCTTGCTGATATTCCACAATTCGGACAAGGATATGCAACGTGGCAAAAGTGGGATGATGAATTTTCTGCGAGTCCCGGTAGAGTGTTTCCGAGATGGATGCAAACTGCTGAACTCAACGAAGTTGTTGCAGTGCAAAAAAAAGCAGATGGAACATATCACCGTTTTGTATATTTCGCCATAAGAGTAAAATTATTTGTATAGGATAAAAGCAATGCTTGCAGTCATAAGTCTATCGGACACCAACTCCTTTAAAGCCGCCGTATCATAAGTACATCCTGTACAAATTTGCACACCAAAACCAGTTCGTAAAAGATCCGAGCAATCATACATGTAGGGCAAACAAAAGTATCAAGGAAAATAAAATTAAAAAAATCAATCAATGGAGTAGGTATTGAACCACACCCGATTTGAACGGATAACCTTTCGATCTGGAGTCGAACGCGCTACCGTTGCGCCAGCGGTCCTATTGATCAATTTTGTATAAAGGATTGTTGCACTGTTGTGCATTATATTCTCGAGTTCTCAACCTCTAGTGGTGCGTGGTGTAATTTGACCATCAAGAAATCCGTGGGCACTCACGCGGTCGCGAGTAAGATCTTCGTATTCATCTTCAAGAACAGGATCGAAGCTGTTGTGGTTTTGGTTAGTTGGGTTCAATAGTTCAGTGTGAGGACGAAGAATCCAGACAGAGAAGAAAGAAGTAACAATAACACGTACCCTTGCTCACCAACGATCTCCTTGGTGTATTTGCATAGTTGTTCTAGCTGTGTTACACATCCTGTAAGGGATTGACTGTAGCCTAAAAGTTTTGTGTTAAATTGCTTCTTGGAACAATAGACAAATGCGCTCGAAATTTTGAAGAGCCCAAGAGTCGGAAGTATCAATTACGTACTGTAACTATAGATTTGAGACCATTTTCTTCCTCCGGGAAAGTTATTTGCCGTTTCACTTGAATCATTGTTTTTCTTACTCTTGCTTTTCCTTTTACTTCGTCTCGACTTAACAGACATACTACTGGATGTCGCAGGAACATTAATGGATTCCAGTAGAGCCATATGATCTAACAAACGCTTTCGAGCGGATGCTGCGGATGGAAGATATCGCTGTTTTTTATTTAGTATTAGACTTTTCGACTCATCAGACAATTGAACTCACAGGGACCTTCCTATCACCTCGCAATGCTCCAGCTAGAACATACAGATTCATGAGGATACAGGCCACGGCATCTCGGCGAAAGGCAAGTAGCGATTCAGATGCTTGTTCGTTTTCGGAAAGGTAATGTGGATGGAAAAATAGTGAGGACTGTCGTACAGAAACAAGGTACTCGAAGAAGCGTTCGCAGGCGTCGATCAATGCCGAGTAAGGAAGTGGATTAAAGGGGCCGCGAAGTCGGATTTCATGACGAGTAAGAGCCTGCAAAGTATCAGCATGTTTGTAATTAGGGGAATTAAATAGACACTTTGAAACATACTAATAGTTGTCGTATCCTAACAAATCCTTCCCTTAGGCGACCTTCCAGCATCTCTTGAAGATTATTAGTCCTGTTTAAAGGTTATGGGCAAAAATACATACCAGATTGTTCTACATCTTTCACACCTGGCTCTTCTCCGTCTTCATAATACACGTATTTTGCCACAACACCTGAATGAATCAATAAAAGGTGCAATGTTCCTCAGAACATAACTCACCTCTGTAAATTATGCTTGAATAAATGAGCATCGACGACAACGCCTTCCTCAATTCATGCCTCGCGACAAACGGCCATAGAAACCAATTAACAATAACAGCAGATACGGTACCAACCATAAAAGCAACTCCTCGAGTCCAAGCCACAGTAACAACTGGAACATCATCGGGAGCTGTATATGCACCCAATGAAACAACTACAAATGAGATGCAACCTACAATTCCGGATCGAGGATGGGGACTTTGTGTGAACCGATACATCATAGGTATCATGAATATGGTTGCAAATACAGCCATAACGTATGGATTTCCATTGTCAGCACCATAGGCTATACCACCCCACACAGCGCCAAGTATAGCACAAAAAGCTCGGGTTATTAAATCTTGGAGATTTCCACCAACTCTGTCGGAGATTAGTTCAAATTATGTGTGAATCGACGATTTGGTACTCGCCTTGGATGCATCATTATCCAGACCATTATGACTGCCCACCAACTTTCATATCTGTTCCACCAACTTCTACTCTCATTTAACCACGCTGGCACAGATAAGAGAGAAGTTACTATCGCAACTTTGAATGCAAATCTAGTCTCGAAGCCTTGTAAACGATGAATGACTTTCCAAGTTCTGTATCTTAAGCGCTTTTGTCTGGAAGCCTGTGAGTTTTTGTCCATGGCTATTTCTTCCTCTTCGGCATATGCCCCTCTAGTATCGGTAGGCTCAAGATCGTCATAATTTTCTTCTTCCTCTGTGGCCCTTTCTTTCCGTGGAGCAGGTTTATAAACGTTCGCCATTCCTTTCATTGTCTTGGCGAGTTCTCTTTGACTTCGGAAAAAGAAACCTGCTGTTACACCGCCTCTGTCATGTCGAACTTGTCCATTTGTACGTTGGAGAGCTTTGCCAAATGGATAAGATGGCAGGTAGATTCGCCAACCAGGGCGTCTCTGCTGCATTTCGTTCACTTTAACGAGAAGAGCTTCAGCAGTATTTGCGGCTTGTCTGATAGGATGGACAAATAGGAATATTTCGACAACTTCGGGATGGTCAGAATATGTCGGAGGCAAATTTGGGTTCTGGAGCAGCCTATTATTGTTCAAGTCAGTATCAATGGACAGTACAATCTGTCCCCACGTTTTTCACTCTTTGAAGAGCAGCAAACTTTCGAGCATAATTAATAGCTAATGTTCCAGAGCATTCGATACTCCACAAATAGAAATGATATGCCGCCCGGATGAGAGTGTCAAACAAACTCAATATCTTGAGCGAATAGCATGTACCAAACAGGTGCAGACGTCACATTCCATCAAAATGCCGTCTGGGCTATCAAAGACCCAGAAAATCAACTCTGTTATGAACAGCACAGAATTATGAATACTGAAATGAAAATGAAAAAAAAGATAAGGAAATTGATACATACTGCTCTTCTTCTGCATCATATTTGATCTTGGCCTTCCTAAGACTCGTGATCGCGCCCACAATATCAGAAGAAACATCCTTAGAAGGGCCGAGAAATACTCTATGTCCAGACATATCCATTAACACAGCATCGCATCTTTGCAATGCCATCTTCAAACACGACAATAAATTCGATGTAGGTTCTGCAAGTTTGCTGGCCACCAGCTCCACTGCTCGGTCTTCAGTATCTGACCTCTGAAGCTTTGGACGTCGTGAACCATCAATATTGATCACCGAAGAAGAATGGAACCGTCGAATACTGAGTGCTGATACATCTGGCGATAGAGCTATTTCGGAATCTTCTTCCTTATCGGAGTCATCGAATAAATGCGATTCCATTCGGAGAGACAAGAAAGATCTTATCACTGCTTGCATTAAATTTCGCAATATCTCAACATCCGAGGGCTTGAAGCGGGTGACAGATATATCGAGAACCAAATCTCTGTACGCCTGTGAAAGGTTGACGAAAGTAAATGCCAGCTGTCTATGGATAGTGACTAGTTCTGATTGAGGGAGTTGGAGTCCTTTTTGCATAATATCAAAGGCATTGTGTAAGCTCACAGCCAATGATCTTGCGCCAGCATCAGGAATTACCTAGGCGATGTTAGCGGTGTCTGGTGTGGGAGGCAAAGGGTTGATTGAATCCTGAAGATAAAAATTTCTGCCAAGTTCCAATATGGGCAAGAATTGCGGAGTGAAATAACAACAGTCTCACCGAAAAACAAATTTTCTGGTATGAGCATGAAAAGAAGCTTTACTTACAACACAGCACACTAGGAGAGCAATAGCTTGGCCAATCAACCATGGTATGCCGTATTCAAATAGCACCCTCCAAGCAATAGTCTCAGAGGTATCGGCAAGACATGTAAATAGAACCGCCATCCCAGCACATAGTACCAGTTGGTACAATCTAATGTAATACGAACGGAGTGCCGCGATCACACCCATGAAAACAAGAAGGAAAGCGGCCAAAATTCCTCCGTATCCTCTTCTGGCAACAGCCGTAGAATCCGATAGCCACAGCGCAAAAGCTCCCCACCCCAACCCTCCCGCAGTTCCAACAATCGTTAATATCGTTCCATCAATCTGAGCGCCAACACTTCGACCTGAATGGTTGATGATTGTCGATATGACCATAATATAATTGTAACGACCGAGCCAATTTCTGATAACGGGAACCAAACACAGAATATAAGAAATGAAGAAAGGCAGGAACGATTTGATAAGCTTAATACCAGCTCGTGTAGTCACCAATTGTTTGGAAATTTCCTTGATTCCATTCCATTGTCGCGGGAAGAAACGCTTCAATGACAATGGATGATGTTTCTTGAACCCTGCTGGTAATGTGAACTCTGCATCTTTCATAAGCTCTTCATGACTTATTTTCGGCGGCTTAAAGAAGGCAGCATCGAAAAACCCATCTCTAAATTCTTCCACGCCATATGTTTCGAGATCTAAATTATAATCTTGCAAAAGGTCCGACAAGTGACTCATGTGACTTTGACTGAAACTGAAACTGCTCCTAGGAGAAGCTGGCTTTGATGTTGGAGGACTTTTGATAGAACCAGGTCTTGAACCAGCCAGAGATCTTGATCGTCGTGGAGTATATGATCCCATATATATACTAGCAGCTGGCGATTTTGCTTGACTTCCTTCCGGTTCTTGCACTCGAATATGTCTATCATTAGCATTTGATTTAATATTCACAACAGGCTTATGAAGCCTTCGACGAATGTGTGATCCATCATCTTCTGCTGCAATTGACTCTCTTCGACCAAATCTGGGAGCGAAGGATGGAGTAGAGAAAATTATATGAGGATGGGGAGGGGACGATGGAGGAGACGACTGATTGTTATCTCCACTGTCTCTGGCGGAAGCCATGGTGGCTGATCAAACGGAGAATCACGAGAAACTATGACGCAAATGAAACTATTCAGATGCATTTCCCGACTCGATTGATTGAGAATATGGCAAAACAAAGAATGCCGGCAGTTCCAAGGAATAGGAGAGTTTATATTTATAAAATTTCCACCTTTCATGTCTCCACTGGGCAGGAAATAATATGGGGACTTGGGATTCATTCCGATCTTCACTCCCCTGGGCGGTGTGAGGGAAAGTCAAAAGCTTCATTATCGGATAACTCTGACTCGTTTTTGGAAACGAATATCCATGTCCACATTGGGCAGTTTAATCATTTGCCTGGGTACGGGCGAGGGTCCTCTTCTTTCTTTTTTCGTATTTCTTAAGAAGCCCGCCGGTTCATCGATTTCTTATCGAATCCCGTCAACCAACCATTTGCCACTTGAACACCGCAAACCAACCGTTATCGCCCAATTCCCAATTCCCAGCTCCAACACTGCTGACTAAGATCCTGCAGTCACACGCCACCTGACATTCCGCCATCGATGACTAATACCTGCACAGTGGTGTCTTCCTGACTCCTGTAGCATGCACGTGCTTGAATAGACTAGCCTCGAGCTAACTAACGAGCCCTGTCCCAAGCAAACGAGGGAAATAATATCTCCGCTCTCCACATCAACCATTTCTCGCTATCCCAATCTTTCACTGCAGACTTCAAAGATTGGTTAATTCAGTATGAGTTCCGCTACGTTAAACGGTGTAGGCTCTGCCCTCAGGATGTCCCCTTCAAAAACCATCGATTTGGTTTCCGATGAGGAAGATTCAGAAATTGATGACGCAGCGCTCGACAATGTCATTCGTGATCTTTCACGTGGCATTCCACAACACCACCTAAATGCAGCGTCAGAGGCTCTTGGGGCGGCTCTCGGTCCCAATGAAAACAGTGTAGGAGAGGAAGTCGAAGAAGAAGAAGAGGAGGAGGAAAAAGAAGAAGAAAATGATAATAATGATGGTGAAGATGACGAAGAAGATGATTCTATTGATAGTAGCTTTATGGAAGATACTGTAGAAGCTTTAACTGATGAGAATATACTTGATAATCGTAAGTTCCACCCCCTATCTTCTGATCGTCAAATATGCTAAAAATAGATATCAGATTCTGATCCTGAGCGATGTACTCGTGAGGAGAGTCAGCATTATCGTAACTTGCTTCGAAAACTTGGACCCCGAGAGTTCTGTGCAGTTACTGTGGAAGCGGATGCTATTACCGCTAAAAAGCTCTTGACTGCGTTTGGTGTCCTACCACCTATGCACCTTGAAGGTCTTCCCGATGAAGAGTACTATCAGTTCTTAAGTTTCGCTATACGCCGAGAATTGCAGAAGCGTATAAAACTTCCGTCGTATAACACTTTCGACGACGCTGTAGAACTCATTAGAGGTGCTAAGAAAATCATCGTCATCACTGGCGCTGGTATTTCCACTTCTCTTGGCATACCCGATTTCAGATCTGCAAATGGACTCTACGCACAGTTCGGACACCTAAATCTCAACGATCCTCAAGAAATTTTCAATATTGAGAAGTTTAAAGAAGATCCATCAATTTTTTTTGGTGTTGCAAAGGTCATTCTGCCAGAAATTCGTCGCTACTCCCCAACACATCAATTTATTGCACTTTTGCAAGGCCATGACAAATTACTCACCAACTACACACAAAATATTGACAACATTGAAAGTATAGCGGGAATTCATCCAGACAAAATCATCCATTGCCATGGGTCGTTCGCAACGGCCACATGTCAAGTTTGCGGACACAAGGTAAAGGGCGATGATATTGTCGACGATATCAAAAATGGGCAAATTCCACGATGCAAAATGGAAAATTGTCCACCCGGTTCTCAATCAAGTAACCCTCGCAAGCGCAAGAAATCTTCAATGGGTGGCAAGAAGAAGAAAAACGGACAATATAGTGATGACGACGAAAGCGATGATATTCCCGAATCTGGCATCATGAAACCGGACATCACCTTCTTCGGCGAAAATCTCCCCGATGTCTTCTCGGATAGACTCAGCAAACATGATAGAGATCAAGTCGATCTCGTCATTACAATCGGTACATCTTTGAAAGTCGCACCGGTCAGCGAGGTAGTCCCATATCTTCCTAGCAACGTCCCACAAATACAAATTAATCGCGATCCCGTCGGTCACCTCGCTTTCGACATCGACCTCGTCGGCGAATGCGACGTCGTCGTCTCCAAACTGTGCAAGGAACTCGGTTGGGATCTCAAACACGGTATGGTTCCCAAGGATCAAGAAGTTGAAATCGAGACACTCCCCGATTATCCCCATCGTCATAAATTCACACAAACCCATCCCAGACCAGTATCGGCATCAATACCTAATTTGTCTTAAATTTGAGCTCCGCCATCTGGTCCACGGATATGAAATAACATAACGACATGGCGTTTCGGGGAGTAGCTTCACATTATTTAATTTGCAAATTTTGATGTTCATGGACAAACCCTTGCAGATAGAAAATCTGTACAGGGCAGGCGCACATACATAGAGTTTCCTACGGGTCTATCAAACACTTCATCTGTTAGAATGGATTCCATCAGAATTTCATAATAATCTCATAATACATATGTTAGCAAGGGGTTCTGGATGGATGGGGTTTCCTTAAGCGTTGTTAAAAATTCATAGCGATACAGTGTGGCATGGGTAGCAGGCATATCAATCATTCAAGAAGAACAACAATCATGCATGCAATCAGTCACATGGTTCACAAATGTACTTAATAATTTTATGAATCTTCTTTTCCTTTTATGTGTAACTTTCCCTAATGTGCCAACTTTAAGGAAGGTATAAACTAAAAATCCATGCGTGGATGTATGCGTAGATACACCCATTCTTTTTGATTCATCACAACCCATCTATCCATAAAAACATGCCTCGCGATCACTTACTCGCTATCAATATCTCATTCATATTCATATCTAATTCGCTCAAAACATACTAAGCAGGTATCTTATTTTTCTTGTTGCATTTCTCCGCTCACCAACTCATCAATCCATCCATCACCCCATCTCAAATATCTACACCCTTTCTCTCCTCCACCTCCCGCAAAATTTTTAAATGTGGTATGTGTATTAAAAAAAACCCGTCGTCGAAGCTAAAAAAAAGAAGAATCGAAGGAAAACGCCATAGTTGTATATTTCTTTCCACCCTTTACGCCGAGTGCTAATGTTGAGTAGCACAATGACTTTCGTAATGAAAAACGAAAACCAAAAACGATGTTTCAAGCGCTAATGTAAAAGTACATATCTACATAAAGTTTGTGTTCTGTAGTGTTTAAATAAATTTGATGAATAAAATTGGTGTTATTCATCGTTTGAAGATTTCTTTGTTGGAGTAGGAATCTTCAACGTCGGAACATCAACCGCAGGGACTGGAGAGATTTCCGGGATTTGCGATGGTGGAGCATCGAGATGAGTTGGATTTTCGGTGATGATTGGATCATCTGGCTTAGTGCCTGGGTGAATTTGGATTTCATCAGAAGCTTCGATTTCCGATCTTCCTCTAGAACGTGAAAATCCCATCGCGTCGCTCTCGCCGTAGTTTCTTTCAATCGGAGACCATCCAGCAACACTACCAGCGATGATACCTGCCATGACAGTTGTAGCACCTAATGCTGAGTTTGATCGAGACCTGGTGCTTCGTCCACGTTTGCGAGTTTCCGGGGTTCCGGATGGACCATTCTTGCCAAAAGCGTCCTCTTGATTGGGGTCCTCTGAAGGTGTCCCTGGTGCTATGGAATTTTCTCTTGATCGAGAGCCACTCCTAGAACGTGGCAATAATTGATCGCGAGTTTGTTGCATAGCAAATTTCAAGTTGTTCAATCGACCACCCTTGAATTTCTTGAGGAAAGTCAATTCTTCTTTGACATCTGCCAATGGCTTAGGGAATCTGAACTGCTCCTCCTCATCAGAGATGGTAACTTCTGGGTTCTTCTTTCGGTTCATCAAATAGTTTGGAACCAGCGAAATGAGTAATTCATCAGGGATGAGACGTATGCAGGCTCCAACTGGAATAGATAAGAAACCAAGAATAATAGAGTATGCCCACTGAGCTCCGTTAAGATGAACCACATTGAAGGCTTTGCCACCAACATAAATGATCATAACTTGACCACCGACCATGATGACATTGATTCCCATGAAGAACCAGTTGCGAGAGACCCCTTCAAAGATGTTGAACTTGTTGTCAAGACGACGGTTACTAAATTTAGTCAGTATAGAATTCAAAGATTTGGATTTGCAAAATACTCACTTCCATTGATTGAAGATTTGCAACCACACAAATGTGTTGAAGACAAGAGTTGGAATCTGGGCAATCTCGCGGTCGGATTGGTATGAAAGAATACTTTCAGCACCAAAGAACAAAAGTAAGGTGATGGTCAGTTGATAGATTGATTCGCCAATAATCATTTTCCACATCGTCATGGTGATAAGGGGTGCAGACTTTGGGTCCGGTTTTCGGTCAAGAATACTCGCGGTTGGTGGATCGGTAGCCAATGCAAGAGCTGCCATGGTATCCATAATGAGGTTAACCCACAACAATTGCACAGCAGTAAGAACAGAGGTT
Organism: Botryotinia calthae; assembly: GCA_004379285.1. Lineage (NCBI taxonomy): Eukaryota > Fungi > Ascomycota > Leotiomycetes > Helotiales > Sclerotiniaceae > Botryotinia > Botryotinia calthae. Next base: position 10,809 of record PHWZ01000492.1, read on the forward strand.
TCGTCCGAACTGGCAACAGCTGAAATGAAGGTTAAGAGAACGGCAGTAATGTTGACAGTAACTTGAAATTGCAAAAATTTCTTTACTGCATCGTTAACAGCACGTCCCCACATCATAGCCTTGACAATCGAGTTGAAGTTATCGTCCATCAGGATAATAGCAGAAGCTTCCTTTGCAACCTCAGTACCGGCGATACCCATAGAGAATCCAACATCAGCCTTTTTCAAAGCAGGCGCATCATTAATACCATCACCAGTGACTGCAACAGTTTCGCCGAGTTTCTTGAGAGCTTTGACCAAGTCTTCTTTGTCCTTTGGACTGGATCGTGCAAGGACTTGTAAACGTGGAATCATCTGCTCCTTCTTGGCCTGACTCAAATTTCGGAAAGTTGGACCTTCCATGATGATACCACCCGGAGTGTAGATACCACACTCTTCGGCAATAGCTTTAGCAGTGACCATGTTATCTCCAGTGACCATGCGAACAATCACACCGGCATTTTGACAAATACGAACAGCCTCGGGAACACCATCACGAAGAGGATCCTGAATTCCTACAACACCCAAGAGAACCATTTGCTTGAAAATGTCATCGAAAACAACTTGATCCTTCTCTCCCTCGATGATCCGAGCTCCCTTGGCGGGCCATCTGTCGAAATCTTTGTAAACGAGTGCGATTGTACGTAGCGATCGGGAAGCATAATTGTCAATGAGCGAATTCAGAGTTTTGCGGTTGTCATCGGTCATGTGAACGCTGCTAGTGTCCTTAGTTGGGTCGCGAATGATATCCGAGCACTTTTCGAGAAGAATCTCAGAGGCACCCTTAACATAGAGCCTATATTTTCCATTGTCAAGTTGTACGACAACACCCATACATTTCCGACCTGAATCGAAGGGAATCATTTGTGTAATGGTGGCATTAGAACGCTCTTGGTCGAGTGAGCTGAGTCCGAGGTGTTCTCGTACGAAAAGCAAGAGCGCAGTTTCTGTTATGGAACCGATGAAGCTGCTTTGGCCATCAACCTCGCCCTCGAAAGCTGTAGAGTTTAGAATAACCGAGTGTTTGATTAATTCCTTGACACTTGAATCCAAAGTAGATACCACTTCTCCAGGAGACATATTGTCTACTTCTCGCTGCGGTTGTTTGCCTTTGTCCACTTGATCTTTATCAAGCGATTCAATTGTGCCACCAAATCGAGAGCTAGTTCCTAAGGTTCCTGCAACGACTAACATCTTATTCTGAGTCAAAGTACCAGTCTTGTCCGAGCAGATAGTAGTAGCATTTCCCATAACCTCACAAGCTTTGAGATGCCTTACCAAATTGTTGTCCTTTAACATGCGAGTTGTAGCAAAAGCCAAGGCTAATGTGACGGCAAGCGGTAAACCTTCAGGAACGGCGACCACAATGATTGTAACTGTGACGATGAAAATGTTGAGGAACTCTTGACCCTTTTCAGTTGGGCTGTTGTGGTTCTTAGGGAGACGGACCAGAAATTCGATAAACAAGACGATGAAGAGAAGTAAACCTGCAGCACCACCAAGCTTTGCGATGTATTCGGCGAGTGTGTTCAGTTTCGTTTGGAGAGGTGTAGACTCAGGATCTTCTCGAAGCGCAACCAATGTCTTTCCATACATAGAGTTTACACCCGTAGCTGTGACCATAAATGTTCCAACTCCCTCACTGACCTGTGCTCCCGAGAGAATGAAAGGGTCCAATTTCCGCAAGCTGTCGTGATTTTGAATTGCATTGTAGACATCATCAGCTGGTCGCTTTCGAATCAAGTCGGATTCTCCGGTTGTTTGAGATTCGTTGCAAACAACGTTGTGTCCTTCGATGAAAATTCCGTCCACGGGAATCATATCTCCTGGTTCTAGATGCATAATATCACCAACCAAAACATCGAATACCGAAATTTCCACAGTTTTTCCAGACCGAATCACGTTCACGTCGCGATCTTCTTTCTTCTTGTTGAGTTTGACGAATTGACGTTCCTTTTGATAATCGTTAAGAGATCCCACAATAACCACAACCAGAATGGCTACTATGATAGCGACACCTTCGAACCATTCGATAGGGGGATGTTCCGCGTCATGATGCGTTCCAAATGTCTGATATAATCCAACACCTAAAGATACCGCGGCTGCTATCGACAACAGGATCAGAACCTTGTCATTATAAGTGATCCACATCAATTCGAAAATGCTTTTGCCTTTCTTCTCAGGTAATCGATTATCTTTGAAGACGCGTTTTCGATCCGAATAAGCACCCTGTGCTTGAACATTCGATTGGCCACGTCCAGATCCTGTTGATGGCAACGAAGATACCTGGGTAGTTACAGGGTTTTTCGAAGACTTCGATTGTGCGCTGAGATCTGGTGAATTTTGAGATGCGGCAGCTGTTGCTTCCTCGAAAGATATCGTTCCATCTAATGACTGCTCATCCACACTCAAACCACTTCTTCGATCTGTCCGTAATCCCTTTTCTAATCCTGCAAGACCTCCGAGGGCGTAGAAAGCCGCCAAGCTCTTACCATTAACTAATTTATTAAGTTGTCCTTGAGAGAATCCAAAACTATTGTTTTCCACTTCGAAGTCCTCTTCAGTTCCTAGATCCGGCTTCAGAGCATCCGGATCATTCATTATGTCATTATTTCCATCCAACTCTCTATGTTTATCCATCTGCCCGGCGGTTGAACCTCCAGCGTAGGTGTCTCCACTATAATTCGTATTTGAATGGTTTCCATCGTCAGATTCAATCGAGTTCTGTCGTGATCGAAGACCTGGAACCGCCAGGAACCCCGGATTGCCTCTCGCCGTTGGTGATGAAATATTATGTGGTGATGTCGGCCTGCTATCTCGGCTATCAAATGAGTTTGTTGCTCTTAATTGAGGTATCGATGAATGACTTCCTTGACTAGAGTGACGAGGAGCTCGAGGTTGTGATCCTGTTCCATCATATGTCGCAGGACTAATATCGCCTTGTAAAGTTGAAGGGGAGTTGGGTAGAGCCCTCAAAGCAACCGCATCGTTATCCATAGCTTGCGGTGGGCTCATGTTACGAACAGCAGAAGTATCGATTGTTATCGTAGGTCTTTACTCGGTGAAACATTAGCCATTTTGGGCATGGGATTATTGGTATGTATAGGAAGTATAGGAAGTAAGGGATCTAAGACTTACGCTCTTTGCCTTTTCGCCCCCGAGCTTGGAGCTGGAGAAGTTCCACTTGAATCCGACATGCTAATTTGTTTTGGGATAGAGGTCTTTCGTTATTTTGTCAATACACAGCCCGAGGCGCAAGCCTTGGCGGTTATTTGATGGAATGAAGTATATGACTCGTAGGCATCGAGGAGAGGCTGTGATCTGGACGACGAATGCCAAATTCTAGGGAGTCGACGGATATATAAGCCAAGGTCTTCCAAGCTATGTGAAATTGAACTTTAAATTTGATTCACATGCAAGTTTCCAACAATCAATAGCGAAGTTGGTCAAAGATATTGTCCAAGAAGAATATCCAAGAGGAATCACGATGAAGAGAAGAAGAAAGGGAAAAGGGTTATTGAAGCCTTGTGAAATTGTGGATATGAACAACAGCAGAGGAGTATGATAGCTCACCTGGAGGGCTTGTACATCAAACAGGCCACAACACTTTGACTTGCAACTTCACCAAATGTGTTTGGCGGTCAATGGCTTGGAATTTCCTTGGGGAGTAGGCGCAATTCGATGATGGAAAGTTTAAAAGAGGATTTAACCCATTCGTAAGTAAAACCGATTGCGACGACCAGAACAAGCTCTCTGTAGCTTGCTGATGCTGATATTGCAGGAACCGAGTACTTTGCTCTTTTTCTCTTGATGCTTTCTGATTATTTCCCAGGTAAAGGAATGTCCAGGAGTACGGTGTGTAATCGTATGACCTACGATCGGATAGGATAGGTAGGATATGTAGGCATAGAGAAAAGTGGTTAAGAACTTAGAAGAGAGGAGAGATATGTGGTTTGGACAGGGTTAGTGCCAAGCATTTCATTGAGGCAGTACAAAGAAAACTTTATTTTGCACCAGAGCGTCAATCGAACAAATGAATTAATGAACAAATGATACACCACGGATCCTTTCAGAGAACTACTGCTACGACCAGCGAAAAGAAAAGGGCGGTAGAGACTGGAGACTGGAGACTGGAGACGACTAGACACTGGAGACTAGACACTGGAGACTAGACACTGAAGACTAGACACTGGAGACTAGACACTGGAGTACAGGAGAAGAAAAGAAAGAAAGCGATAATCGGCAATATCATCGTCATCAGCATTTGATTGAAGATATACATGCCATTCATTTACCTACCTAGGGAGAGAGCGGGGGGAGAGATGATGATTTATAACATACCTACGTATACCTCCCTTCACCAAGCAATCTCTGGACGTGTTTTATTCAGCCCCAAGTCATCAACCATCGCAATCACAGTCACAGTCACAACCACAACCACAACCACAATCACAATCACAATTCCATGTCGGATTATTGATACCAAATAATGAACCTCCCTCCCCCTTCAAACAGACGCACACATCACATTCAAAAACCCACGGCACTCGAGATTGGAAACAAAACAAGCGGACACCAATTTGGAAGACCCGCCTGTTTGTTGCCATCCTTTGGCCCACTATTTATCGCACTTACTCCATTGGGATTAGCGCTTGAGCGATCTTATCCTATCTAGGTAATATAATCACAGACAAGCTTTTAATTCCGATGTTCTAGACATGATCCTACACGGTGCGGGAATTTACAATTCTTCAATCAAGATTAGCTCGCCTCAGGCACCTTCTCCACTCTGAAATTGGAAGCTAGATCGAAGGAGACTTTCATATCCGTTTCCTCTCTGATGCTCCACATCGGAGGTTTCTCCAACTCCCTTAACAGCTCCGAACATACTTCGTGCATCAGCGGTTGCGATTGATGTCTCGTTTTTATCTTCTTATCATTATCATATCATCGCCATCGTCATCATCACAGACTAGCTGTCCACTGTCAGGACACGATGAAATTCCAGGCCAACTCACCTGACTGATATCGATGGTACGATAGATGCTTTGGGTGGAGGAACGGGAGAGAACAGAAGAACCCGAATATGATGGTTAAGAACGCTTGGAAGTGTAACAACACTTTGGATATTTGTTGTCTCCAATCAAGAGATCACGGAAATTCCCCATATTGATCAATGAACGCTTGCTTGGCATACCACATCACCAACCGATCATCAATCGTCAGATTGTTAACCGCCAATCATCAATCAATCAGACATTTTGCTTGATTTCAACCATTCAACACAACAGTAAGTATGGGGGAAAGGGACGATCACGGTAGGACCAAACAATCAATATGTGAGTATGCTCCCATCCATCCCCATCCACCCCCATGCATCCATTCGCACATGCAACGTTGTGCCGCCTTAATATTACAGCTACAACACATCTTGTAGTACAAATTGCCCCATCTCAATCATTCGAAACGAAGATATATAATATATTGCTCTAGTGACGGCACAACCCTCACTCCAAACACGGCAGAGCAAAGAGAGCTTTTTCACACAATTTCTTCTCCACCTTGATATCTTCCAGAATTCATACCATCAAGCATGAACCTTGGATCGTAATCTATATAGATTGCAGATATACCTGTCAAAACTTCCCAGGTCCAAAGATTGCCTCGGACTAATAAAAGTGTCGTAATTTGTGATAAACTTTTATTTGATAAATCTTCAAATTTCATGTTGGGGGTTGAAAACACCATAGACAAGGATTACCACACCTTTGAGAGAAGGCTGATGATACTCTGTCTAATTCATTATTCATCATTGAAATGGATTGGATTGGATAGGATTGAACTTTCTTTCCTCTTGTTTAATACACCCCGCCCAACAAAATTACAGAATCACATGAATTTCCCATCGTGCACTATACTGTCCTTCTATTCGCTTGCCACCTTCCTTTAATTACCTACTGCGTAGATATTCACAATGATTGCCTGATCAACAAAATTGCATCCCCATACCGCCCGCTTCATCAGGCGCCGCCTCCATCATTTTCCCTGGCCTGGAGGCATTTGATTCGCTTAGCTATTCCCAATTCTTCTCTGCGCCCAGAGCAATGCCCCCTCTTGGCTATGCTTGGTAGCGATTACCAGATTCTTCTAGAGATACGCCCATTTACGCCTCCTAAAGACGAAAAAATTTACCGGAGCCAAGTAACCCGGGAATTTTCAGCACACGTTACGTTACGATGTGGAATACAGTCGCACTTTTTCTGTTCCGGGTTTCATAGCTTGCTTGCTTGCGTCTGCATCCTAGCTATGCCATGCCATCCATGCATTCGGTTAAATTCTCATCACACATCTCTCCTCTCCTGTCCTGCTTATCTATGAATCCATCTGTCTCCGGCGCATCGGATCAGATACTGCACGTAAGTCAACACCGGTAGGTGGGTATCGTGGTAATGTATGTATATCGAAACGACGGGCTCTACAAAAGGCAACCCGAGAAAAAAAAGCACGGATCTATCATATCACATCGTAATCCTTTCGCTTCCAGCTTCGGACATTCTCCATCGAAAAAGTTGTCTTGTACCTGCCAGAAACGGTGTTCGGCGCTGTGATTCGCACGATTAGGTGGCGACGAAATCGAAATCGAAGCCGGGTAAAGGGGGCGCAGTCGCTTAGTACGACTTTGCGGCTTATCAGTGTCAGTCCGGTGGTTGGTCGTGCAACGCTGATGTGCTCTTTGCGGTATGGATTTGGTGAGTTCGATCACATCATTCAATCACATTGTCAAGTAGACTTGTTTTTTATGGATTTCTTTTTTGAGATTTTTGGCCGTTTTGAGGGGCAATAAAAAATTTCAGCACAATAAAGAAGGCTGTGTAGATATGCATCACAAATGATCGACGTTTAGATCTTGTTCTAGGCATGTACCTACCTACCGCACGCACGCACGCACGCACGCATGTATGTATGTATGTATGTATGATACCTTCCTTGATAAGCTATCAAGACTCACACCTCCCAGTCTTGCTTTCTCAGCGCGCGTCGGAAACAAATAGTTAAGTTAGTCGTGTGGAGTTATGTACTGGAACTCTGGAACTCTGGAGCTCCACCCCGCAAATTTTATGTACGAGAAATAAGAGTGCTCTAAGCCTCCTTTCTCGAGCTTACCATTCTTGACTTTCGTGGAGTGAGTGTTTCGTATTGTATCGGGCTTGGAATGTTCGGATGTGCGTCGAGAGGGGGATGGTGATTGTGATTGTGATTTTCATTTTGGTTTTGATTTTGGTTTTGATTTGATTTTTATTGTGCTTGGGCGCGAGAAGATGCATACCCAGCTTGTGGTGGTGCTGGTATGTACTTGGCTAGAGTGGGCGAACTGCATGATGGATGGATGGTTGGTTGGTTCGTTCTTGTTAACTTGCTCGTGTGATGATGATGGTATGGTGATGAATATCTTGTCGAGAACTTCGTCAGCCGCAAGTGTTGTGCGTAATCTCATATCCGCTGATCATGGAAGTGTCAGCTTTCCTGATTGCTTGCTTGCTTGCTTACTTACTTGCAAGCCCAAGTGTAAGTATAAAGTATAAGCCGCGATGAATACGTAGCATAGCATAGCGCTTTCACATCCAAGCTCAAATTCAAACTCAAGGCTCAAGACTCAACCCAAGGCTTTCTCATCCACAACACAACACAACACATCCAAGATCTAAAACTCCTCAGCCACGTTCACACGTTTCAGATTCGTATCTGAAATGTTAATTTCTCGTGGGATTATTGATTATTGATTCCTAATCTTGCTTTGGCATTATGTGTGTATGAATTTCTATGTATAAATTTCTATGTATGAACCGTATGTATGTATGTATCCCTTCACATCTCATCACAACACGAACACTCAATACATATATCTCCCCCTACCCATACATACACACATACATACATACCCACCTCGTGTACCCAACCAGTATCAGCTAGCTCCATCCTTTGCATCTATCTATCTTATATATCCCGGTAGTGCGGATCGTATATCTATACCGCTATGTATGTATGTATGCGTTATATCATGAATCCAAATCGCGCATCTGTATCCATGTATACAAGGAGTCTTCACAGCCTCATTGTATGCGAGGGTTGAAAGAAGGTGGATGAGTGAATGGTGGGATGGGATATGTTGTGATGTGTTTTCTTGGTAAGGAACTAGTTCTGTATGTATCTTGCATTCATTCATTCATGCCCAATATATCTACCCACAACAACAATTACAAAAACAACTCAAAAATCTCAATCCCCCCTCTCATCTCCTCCCCGTAGATTAAACCCTTAGAAATGGAATAGTAGAAATATAACTATGCTGTGCTGTGCTGTGCTATGTTATGATACTTCGCACGCTGCGCGCGAAAAGGGGAGAGATTTCGGTAGGTCACGGTGGCGTGGTTATATATATAAGATACATGATATATGATATACTTGTATTTGATGTGATGGGGTGGGATTTGAGAGATTTGAGAGATTTGAGAGATTTGAAATCTGGATGAATTTTTTGGATTTGGTTTTGAGGTTGGTTTTGGTTTTAGATCTTTATAGACGCGGGGTTAGGGGTCTCTACACATATTTTGTATATATAGTTACATATACTGATGAGATTCTTGATTGATCGCTTGGTTATGTAGATATGGATATGGATGGGATAATTCCTTGTTTGTTTGTTTGTTTGCTTTATAACTGTATATACATGTGTATACCGAGGATAAAATTCTTTTGATGCTTTTTTTTGGATTGATTCCCGATTTTTCATTTTTGATTTTTGAGTTTCGGGGTGTTTGGATGGGTTGGTTAGATGGATGGAGATGGATGGAGATGGATGGATTGGCTGGTTGTTTAGATATTTGTGAGTTAGATGCTTCTTTATCTCACAAGGCAGACTTACGTTTCTGGGGATAAGGGTAGGGGATCGTTATGTTGGGGTTATTGGGAAAGGGAAGGAATGGAGGAATTGCATTTTTGAATCGGAATGAGTTTTGGATGGGATGGGATGGGATGTGGAGTATGACTGAAAGATTGGGAGTATATCGCGATCTGATATTGTGGGTTTGAGTTGAGGAGGGGAGGTGATGGGTAGATAGTTAGTTAGTTCTAGGTATGTTTTGAAGATTCTCTGTTTCTGATGTTTAATGTTTGAGGATCGTGGGTGGAGATAGGTAAAATAGATGATATCAGTTTTGGGGGTTGAAGGATAGGTAGGATGAGAGGGGATATATATCTGTATCTGTATGTGTGCGGCCATTGTATATTAGTCGGAGATGATGGGAATTGCAACTTGGTTGTTATATTGATATTTCGATTTGATGAGGAATAAGGAATGAGAATGTGGAATTAACTGTTAGTTAGTATGATATTTGGACGATATTTGTGTATGAGGAGATGAGGAGAGTAAGTAGAATTTATTCTACTCTTGATATATAGAGATTGGTGAAAAGAGGGGGGGGAGGAAAAGGTTCTTCTAGATGGTTCATTATACTTCATACTCTCATACTTCATCATAATTTTCAAAATCTATATACTCTATACCACATCAACACAAAGAAACACTATAAGTATATATAGCATTTCTTTCTCCTATTCTATCCATCATCTGTTTCCCAGCTTTACACTTTTACCGCTTCCTTAATAATCTCCTCGTTCAATAATCTCGTGTTAACTCATGTTATTTTTCTGGGATATATCTCTACTGTCCCTTTATATTCATACTATACTATTGTAATCGATCCCATCACATTCATACCTAGGTACATATATCTCCCTATAATTTCCCTCTACCTTTTACCATTCCCTTCTTTCAAAGTTCACATTCGAAACTTCAAAACTCATACAGTATACCTGACTACTTAGCTCGATCATTCATCCCTCGTATTTCCAATTTCATCGGGACCGAGATGTGTATATTATAAGTTGTCTACTCTAGAATCTGAGATATTGTTCGTCTTCATCTTCTAATTATTCTCTTGGGTAAAATTCTCTAGGCGTTTTAAATATGTCAAATTATTTTTTTCATGATAAATTTCCTCTTAATCGTCCAATTGATATGACCGACATGTTACTAGCTTGTTTAATTATCATAGAATATAGATACGTCTGATAATTCCCAATACTTTATCATTTGGATTCGATCCAGAGAAAACGAAGGGGAATATAAAAGTAACACACAATACATCAAGATTCTGTAGGCATCCCTTAAGAAGATTATGGTTTATTTTGTAAAATTACCACGTTCAATGATATAACAGCTTATTATTCATCATACTTCCCGTTTTCCTATCAAATTCGTATCTCCTATGAAAACCCGGAAAGTTCTAGCGCTTGGTATCTGGAAATCGCACACAATATTTCATGATTCGTTACCTTAAATATTGTAACAGGAAGAGAGAATGAGAGAATGACGAAACAAGAACATGCGGAGATGGGAACAAGAAATGCATTGTACCATACAGTACCATATCACATAACTTCACATCCCATCTCCCAAATAACCACACGACAAACAAGAATTCGGACTCTGAGAAATACCCATGTTTGAAATAGTAAAAGATGGACGTGAAGAAACCGAGTTCAAAAATAGGAATTGAAATGTATTGATCATGTAAAGAGAACCAGAACTAGATATTATAGGGAGCAGAGGGGTTGATGAGTTAGTTGCATCAAATATAGAGTTATACGAAAAGAAATTAAAGGATTTTTATGGAAAGGAAGTTGGACAATGTGAGGTTTAGATCTGGGGTGTTTGAATTTGGGATGTGTGAGAGGAAATACTGGATGAGAGGGAGGAGAGAGGATATTGGAAAGGGGATAGATGAAAAAGGTTGTAATGAATGGATATGGGAGATTGTTAATGTTCATTTATAGATCACACAGTGTGGAAATTATCTGCCCCATGATGAAGAAGTCATAAGTAGATGTGAAATTGAAATTGTTGCTCACTACCATTGGCTTATTTAGGCTTGATATGATAGAATCTTCGTTTTTTGTATAGAGCTTTCAGAGGAGGATTTTCTGAATGTACAGATACTTTTTATTATTGGAAAGATAAAATCTTTGAGAGATGCAAGGGAAATAGGAAGAGCAGAGGAGAGATCCGACAAAATGATTGTTTGATATTGGTTAAGGGTTTGTTCTCCTTTGGAAACATGGCATCTTGTGTAGATGCTTACAGCTTGGTTTGATGGTGGTGGTGATGGAATACATGTAATGAGTTAAATAATCTAACATACTGTTTTCTGCGTACTTCATAAGTATAGATGAGAATGATATATGGAACAAAAATGACACATTGTTTATTTGAGATAGAAAATTCTAGATGTTTGTTTTGAGAGTGAAGTCGAGAAGTGAGAGGTGGAAGTAGAATATGGTAGTAATGATTGTGTATATGCGCGTTGATATGAGCAATATGTATATATGAGATCCTGAGATACAATATCGACTCGATTATTGATGAGTAACTAAAGTACACCTCATATAATTTATGTCGTGCCCTCACCTTGATTCCTTTTACATACTATCCTGTAGTCTTAGGATGATACTGAAATAGATATCCAAATGATTCTACTAGGTCTAGGACTAGCATTATAAAATGTTTCTTCATTCTATTTCTTCGATCTTCTTCTCCTCATTTGTTCGAGACATCTTTGGATGTCCCCATTTCCATTTTAACATTCGACCAATGTATAGCAAATATCTGGCCTATTAAAGAAAAATTATTCGCTGATATGACTTGGATTAAGTATTACTTTACTTGCCCAGGTAAACATACTACCTAAGTAGTTTCATGAGCTGCAACACACTCGCTCAAAGTAGCTCGAAGATGTGAATTACATCACATTCACTGTAGCTACACCCAACAAAGAACAAATCGCAGCAAAACCAACCTCCGGAATTATGTTCGTTAAAAGACTGTATCTCAGTAAATCTTAAACCAATACTGACGTCTAGTTACCCAAGGTAATGAGGACTAGGAATTCTTCCAGCTTTTCTCATCCATTACTTCATTCCGATGGAGCTACAAGATTTTGAAAGAGTGCGAGTTACTTGCTCACCAAAAATACGAATGAATCGACTACACTGGGCATTGTTGCTATCGCTATTAACCTTAAGCTATGTACAGCTAAGACCTGTGGATCATACATTACTAGCTAACACCTCGATTCAAAACCACACCAGTCCTTTCAATGACAAATGTAGGGTTTTCTGGAAACTTCGGAAAAATGATGGTAAATCCAAGGATTAAAGACGGCAACCCCGATAAAGGACTGGAGCTGGCACCCATTCCACAATGTCTAGTAGATTGGAAAATAAACTTCGAGGATGATTGCAACTTTGCATGAAAAGTAGTAGCAGAAATCAAAACATATGTTTTTCTTCTTCTTTGAAATGATCTGTAAAAGATGTCTTCATAGGCTTATGAGTTATATTTCAACTCAATATAGGGAAATATCTCTAATGAGAATTTAGAAAACACCACTTGATATTCTCTTGGGCTGAAATTCCAGCTTAATTTCATTGATCTATCTCATTCTATATCGCCAATACTCATTTGAATATTCAATTCTCGATTTAATTCTGTGATGGGTTATCAGGTTGCAAATCATCACCGTGATGAAACATTCCACAGCCCCTGAACTTGTTGTTCTTTCTGTAAAAGGTTGCAATGTAACCCTTCTACTCGTATTATCGACTGGTGAATGTGAAGGATTCCACAGTTTATGAGGGATGTTTATGTTGTACATAGTGTCCTTACGCTGTAGATATATCGTTTTTTTTTTCTTTTTCTTTTGATAGACAGGATTCCCCTGCTTTATCTTCTTCCCTTGAGCTTGAGCTTGAGCTTGACTAAAAGCTTCGAGAATTGACTATCTTCCGATCCGTTTGATGCCCTCCGTGCCCTTTGCTCCTCTTCTCCCCTTCTCCTCTGCTAATAAGCTCTATTGCCCCACCTGGTGCTAAGATAAGTGACTGATAACTTGCATCTTTTTCGCTTCTAGCGGGTAGATCCAGGGCTTTTCAGGGAAGTCCTATCAAGCTACACGTGATGGTGAGAAACGAGGGACATGTAGAGGGAAGTCAAAATGAACTGAAGGAGGATGAGAATGAGAATGAGAAGGAAAAAGAGAAGAGAAGAAAAGAGAAGAGAAAGAAAGACTGCATATATATGATATTAACTTAAACAATAATCATTTGAATCGCAATTCCAATTTAATAGATTTACCCGAAATAGAATACAAATACAAATTAACATAAATATAAATATTAACCACAATTATCATTTTGGGCCTTAATACACTTGAAGGGTCTCCTTCCGCTTAGCGGGCTTCGTGGTCGGTCCCAGACCATAACACCACACCTCTCCCAGCACATCTTCCTTCCTTTCCTCTCCCACAAAACAACAACAATCCATAAATCTTTCAATCTTGATCCATCAGATCTATAGATTAACGCGACGAAAACCTCTCCACAAACCATCAAATCCATTTATTCAAACAAAGTAAGTAACTATCCGATATCTATGCCCATCTTGCACCGCATATCGCATTGTTGACGCGCCTACCCATCATCTTGCGCCAATGTCTGTGATTCTTTCACGCCATACATTCTTACTAACTAATTTCCACAGGAAGCAATGCCTAGTGTTACTAGATCCTCCTCTGGTGAGTTACTTTTTGTATTCATTTCCCAGATCCCATTCTTCAGCTATTGAGATATACGCTCGCAAAATCGCGTGAAAATGGAGCTTCACTAACTCTCTATCTTAGGCAAGATCCCAGTCAAGCAGCCTGTCTCACCACCTGTCGAAGCTTCTAAGCCAAAGAAGGCCGCAAAGGCAAACACCGGAAAGAAGGTTGCCCCAACCAACGGGGTTAAGCCAACCAAAGGGTCTAAGCCAACAGGTGTTCAGAAAAATGCCCCAAAGAAGGAGTCCACAGTTGCTGCCAAGGTATGTCAGACATTGCTATACCTAGGACTATATATTGATCATTCTATAGGTTAAAGCTGCTGTAGAGAAAACTGAAAAGGTCGCAGAGGAAGTTGCAGACACCGCTGAAGAAAAAGTCGAGGAGACTACTGCTGCTACTGCTGAGAAGCCAGCGCCCAAGACGAAGGTATGCTATATTTTTACTTTTATATGCCTTGATCTTCACCCCAATTCCTTTTCTATTCTCAGTTAGTTAACATATCATTCTTTCCCAGGCTACCGCACCAAAGAAGCCTGCCACCACCACCAAGAAGCCCGTTTCTAAGAAACCCGCCGTCAAGGCGGCCTAAGCAAAAACACCTCTATCAAAAATCAATCGTTTTCCAGGAACACAGATGAAGGTGTCTCTTTCAAGAGCCTTTATAATATAACAACCCTTTGGATTGAACATAAAATCACTCCTTCTAGTTGATACCCAATATCTTTGTTCTGAGCGAGCGGTACTTTGGAGTGTATATGAATGTGTCCTGGCGTTTCTCAGGCGTTTTCTAGTTTTTGGGACGAAGGTGGTTATGCTATGCTCAATGTTATGACTTGTGGATCTTTTGGAGGGACTGTATCTAAGTAGTATCTATGGATGCGTATTTGGGAATAGGGGAATGCTTTTTCGTTATCTTTACTTTTTGAAGAAGAATTGTGACGAGGGAGATTTTGGGAAGACGGAACAGCTTGTTAAATGAACAGATGATGGATCTAAAGGAATTGTAAATGATTTTTACCGAATGATTTGAATGCTAGCAATTGTTCTTGCTTTAATTCTTGTGATACCGCACTTCAAGATGAAGACCTACGTCAACCCCTTCATTGGTATCAGTATACATTCAGCTAATAGCAACCAGCATAGCATACCAGTTTATTACCTCTTCTTTGCCTCTTCCGTTTTTTACCCGCCAATTTGCTTTCCCTATATTTGTCTTCCGAATTCCACACGTCCTTATCTAGCATGTTCCCATTGCCACTTACTAGCCGAAGACTTCTTCTTACCAGCAATGTAACCAACACTAGGTAGTCATTGCTAAGGAATACCAAAATCACCACGCTATGTCCCTTACTTTTCTCTTCTCTCCCGTAGCCCGTTTCCACTCTTGTCCCCCCTTCTTTCCAGCTTTGCTCTCCAACCCTTCATACTCTACAACAAGTTTGGAAAATACCAAGTTACCGACCTCGGATATCTGATAATTAGAGTTTCCTCTATTTTCGGGGAGTCTGTCTGCTTTTTCATGCTCACACAGATTCCCTCTGTACGAATTTCTTCTCCTTTCCTCATACCATCACTAGCTCCTATCGCATTACCGGCTCATATTCTTCGATCGTGTCTGGTAGTGTTTGGCTCTCCCCTCCACCCCATCGCTCTCTATAATGCCATATGCTTGTTTGTCTTTCAGGATTATCGTTGGGGGTTGTGGCTTAAGTGTAGCATTGTTTTTATTTCATACCTCATTATCCTGATTCGCTATTTGAATTTGCTGGATTCAAGATATATACCTGGAAGCAGGAGATTCTGTGGCGGGGTTTCAAGGGGGCGCAGAAGTAGAGGGAGTTATAGCTGGGGATTAAAGAGATTTTAGCTTGTGCAATTGCTGTACAATGGAAATGGGAAACAGGAAACGTAGCATCGATCTCAGCGTGCTTCGATACATTTTCTCCCTTGCTTTTGCTCAATCGCTTCCTGATTTCTAATTTCGTATCTGTTCTTGTGTGATTTGATGGATGGTAGATGGCTATGGATAGTCGATGGAATTTTGTAGGCTGGCTAGTGAGGATTTGGGATTTGGAATTTGGGTCTCGTGCGTGTGCGTGTTTGAGATTGTTTGTGGATAGGAAGGGGCTTGTTGTTTCTTTTTATCGTGGGAGTGTTTTGAAACTGGGGTTTTATGTGTTTTGATATGTATGGGAAAGGGAAAGGGGATCAAGGGATATTGGAATTTGGGAGTTTGTGAGATATATAGAGAAAGATATATATAGATAGAGAGATGGGGGGGGATGAAATTGTGGTGTATATCACTTTGTCTGAGTTGTATTTTTGAAGAGGATAGAGATTAACAGGTGATAGGGAAGAGGAGGAGGGAAAAATTGAGATGGGGGGTGGACGATGAGAGAGGGAGGGGAAGGAGAAGGGGAAGGGGAAGGGGAAGGGGAAGG